>APFE031757729.1:4042-45483 GCA_000404065.3 Pinus taeda
CAACCTGCATTATGTCTATTGCGTGTTGGAAAGCGATCGGGTCCCCGACTCTGAGTCAGTCTCCAACGACCTTGGAAGCATTCGATGGGAGAGAATCCTGTCCTTATGGTATTCTTCAACGATTACCAATCACCTTAGAAGGGAAGACCGTGGAAGTAGAAGTTGAGGATGTTGACGCAAATCTCACATATAACCTCCTTCTCGGCCGGAGTTGGACGTATGCCATGCGTGCCGTGGCTTCATCCCTCTTCCATGTCATTCGTTTCCCTCACCAAGGGAAAATTGTCACGGTTGACCAGCTTTCTTTCTTCGCTTCCTCTTCTGAGGGGAATGTACCATTCGTTGAGCATACCTCTGTTCCGTTTGAGAGTGTGGGAGCCGGGCTCTTCAAAGAACCCACCCTCATGGGTGTTTTCTCCCTCCCACCTCCCAACCTCGCCTCGATCTCCATGATCTCGGTTCGTTCTGATCTATGGGCGCTTCCCCCCATCAACCAGATAGAATCTTGGGGTGAGGAGATGCCGTTGAGTCCAGCCGAGCTCAACTACATCGAAATTGTTGCTGCATCGGCCCCTCATGATCAACCCACCGCCACGAGTGGGGCTCTTGACTCAGATGATTTTCCCCCTTGGTTCGGAGAATACACCTCCTCGGATCCATTAAAGGAAATATTTCCTTCCGATGAGGCTATCATAGAGACTATCTCTCTGGAAGAACGTCTGTGGTTCCCTCTTCACCACCGTTCCTCTTTTCTCCCTACCCTCCGGGAAACACTGCTTTGTCTCGAGCGGTTTGCTCCATGTCTCTCTTCGCAGCCTCTCCAGACGCCCATCTAGATTTATCATACATCGTCTGAAGGGAATTTAGGGAACATCACGCAGACGCAACCCATCGACATCTCTGTTAAGCCAGGGATTGTCGAGAACATTTATATAGGAGTCACTTGCACTCCTAAGGAGATTCAGATATACATCGCACTTTTCCGTGAATTTCATGATGTTTTTGCATGGTCCTATGAAGAAATGCCCGGTATTGATACATCCATAGTAGTGCACGAGATACCTACGTATCCCGGGGCCAAACCTGTTCGTCAGCGTTTGCGTCCCGTGCACCCCCGTAAGGCAGCAACTATCAAAGTAGAAGTTGAAAAACTTCTTAAAGCTGGATTCATTTATCCTATCCCACTGACAGATTGGGTTTCAAATATTGTCCCTGTAGATAAAAAACAGGGTACCATTCGGGTCTATGTCGATTACCGCGACATTAATCGAGCCTGCCCAAAAGACAACTACCCCACACCATTCATTGACCAACTCATTGACGAGTGTGCGGGCAGCGAAATATATTCTTTCATGGAAGGCTTCTCTGGGTACAACCAGATTAATATCGCCCCTGCTGATCAACACAAGACAACCTTCATCTGTCCGTGGGGCACTTTTGCTTACAAAAAACTCCCCTTCAGTCATAAGAATACCGACGCTACCTTTCAGCGTGCGATGTCTTATGCCTTCCATGATATCAGGCACATCGTACAGCCTTATCTGGATGACCTTCCCGGTCATTTAGCTAAGAGCGTGGACCACCCATCGCATCTTCGTGAGATCTTCCTTCATTGTCGACACTATAATATTCGATTAAATCCGCATAAATGTGTCTTCTGCGTCAAATCTGGTCGAATTCTCGGGTTTATGGTCTCCTGAGAGGGCATCCGTTTGTATCCCCTTAAAGTCGAAGCAATTGTGAATCTTCCTCCCCCTGCCACTTTGCGGCAATTACAGAGCTTGCAGGGATAAGCTAATTTTCTCAGACGGTTCATCCCAAAATATGCTGAAGTGGCAAAGGGTTTTACCCGGTTACTTAAGTGTGACACCCCATTCCGATGGGATGCCATAGCCGAGGAGTCTTTTGCTCATCTCAAAACTCTCTTAGTTTCCGCCCCTTTGTTGCAGCCTCCAAATTATCATCGTGACTATACACTATATTTGGCCGCTGCCGATACCACCATCGGTATGGTTTTGGTCCAAGACGACGATGATGGCATCGAACATGTCATGTATTATCTTAGTCACAACTTACTAGATACGGAGACTCGATACACATATGTTGAGAAGTTGGCCCTCGCTGTTGTCTGCATCGTCCAACATTTCCGTCACTACATTTTGTTGTGTACGACGACGGTGACGGAAATGACCTACATTCTTTCACGACAATTGCTGGGGGGCAAATACTCAAAGTGGATTGCAACCCCATGACCTACATTCTTTCACGACAATTGCTGGAGGGAAAATACTCAAAGTGGATTGTAATCCTCCAAGAGTTTGACTTGGAATTTACTGCTGCCAAGTCCAAGAAATCACTTGTCTTTGCTGAACTTTTCTGTTCCTTGCCATCCGCCACTACTTCCTCGCAGATAGAGGAGTCTATTCCAGATGAAACTCTTTTCCTTATCAGAACCCTCGATCCTTGGTAAGGGGACATCATTGTCTACTTGCAGACGTCCTCCTTCCACCCCGATACCTCGAAAGACGCTCGTCGACGGATTCGTCGCCAATCCCCACCATATCGCATCGTTGGGGACACCCTGTACCGTCTCGGTGTTAATTCGGTTCTTCGCCGATGCTTAACCTTCAAAGAAGCTAAAAGAGTTCTAAATGACTGCCACTCTGGTTCTTTGGGCAGTCACATGTCCGGATATGCCACCGCACAGAAAATCCTCCGTGCTGATTACTTCTGGCCTTCCATTTTTAAGGATTGCATTCTTGCAGTCCGTTCTTGTCACGAATGTCCGATTTACCAACGGAAGATGCGTGCGCCCCCCACCCCGCTGCACCCCGTTGTGACCGTCGGCCCCTTTGCCAAATGGGGTATCGATTATGTGACATGTAACCCTCGCTCGGCCGGGGGGCATGGATACATCATCGTCGTCGTAGATTACTTTACGAAATGGGCCGAGGCGATGCCTACATTGTCAGAAGACGGTCACACTGCGGCGCAGTTTCTGTTTAACCATGTTATTTTGTGGTTCGAAGTTCCACAAGCCATTGTCACTGATCACGGAAAACATTTCTGTAATCATATGATGGCCGAGTTGACAACCCAGCTAGGTCTTATGGATGATAGTTCGACTCCGTACTATCCTCAGGAAAACGGTCAAGTGGAAGCCGTGAACAAGGTCTTGGTCACGATGCTTCAAAGAATTGTTGGCATGCACAAGTCTAGTTGGCATTTGATGTTGTTCTCCGCTTTGTGGGCCTACCGGACCTCCGTAAAGGACGCCACCGGTTTCACTCCTTTTCAGTTAGTATACGGACTGGAGGCGACCCTTCCCATTGAGTGTGAGATTCCTTCACTCAAATTAGCCATCGAGTCACTCCCTGATACTACTCCTGTAGAAGAGCGGCTTCTTTAATTGGAACGACTGGATGAGACACATCGTCTAGCCTCCCTAGCTATCGAAGCTCAAAAGAAGCGAGTGAAAACTCACTTCGATAACACTGTTAATCCTCGCTCTTTCATCGAGGGAGATCTAGTACTGCTCTACGATCAAGCTAATGATAAGCTGGGGGCAGGAAAACTCGAGCCAATGTGGCATGGGCCCTATATTGTGAAAAGAGTTTTACAAAAAGGTGCCTATGAGATGATAGATTATGAAGGTAATCCCCTGGACAGGCCCCGTAATGGGTTGTATCTTAAGAAATATTATGCCTGAGTCCAGGCACTCTCTCTTTTATTTTAGTACATGCATATGATTTTAAGAAGTGTGTTGTGTGCGTGCGTGTTTATTTAATTTTTATCTCAGTGTGTCGGCGTGATTGCCGCTTAGTGTGTCTCTTGCTTCTTGAACAGATGTCGGGATCACCTTACGTTGGTTTCGCTGATGGTGCTTCCTGCACTACTCGCAATCTGTCATCTGCGGCATGGGTGATCTACGATCCTCATGGTGAGTTAGTAGACATTCAAGGGGTGTGTCTAGGTTGTACAATGAACAATATGGCTGAATATAGTGCTGTAATTGAATTATTTGCCGAGGCAATTAACCTTGGAATCCGCTCATTGGTTGTAAACTTAGATTCGCAACTTGTAGTCCACCAACTCAACGGACGATATTCCGTCAGAGATCATCGCATTTTAATGTTGTATTTACGTGTTAAGTTATTGGAAAGAGATTTTGATTACATTACTTATCATCACATTCCAAGAAGACTTAATGCAGTAACCGATGCATTGGCTAACTGTGTATTGGACAGAAATTTGCATAATATGTAAATCAACATAATATAGGAAGCATAAGATACAATAAAAACACCATGTATTATATATATATATCATATATATATATTATAATATTATATATATATATATATATATATATATTATATATATAGTATCGTGGCGCACTGAGGCGGTTCAAAAAAATAGAATGTACATGTCTGGATAGAGTCTGTGTTCTCCGTACATCTGAGACACATGTCTCTCAAAAAATATGTATGCAGAAAATAAAGCCTAGAAGCCTAAGCACGGTGGTGCTCATGATAGCACATCACCGCTTGCACCAATCGTCTTAGCAGACGGTGGACACGAGTCAGCACTCCTACTGTATGCCTCTGGTAAGCGAAAGGAACATCTGCCAATCTGGCATAACCAGGAATCCCTTGGGCAAACCCCTCGAGATTCTGTATCAACTCCTCCCCCACTGCCTGTGGGTCGGCTGCGTGTTGACCTCTTCGCGCTGTAGGGGATAGCCCGGCTGGTCCCTCTGGGCCCACATCTGCATACACATATACTCATTATTAGAACATACACGTATCGAAAAAGACAAAAAAAAATAAAAAGCATCAAAGTCGAGGAGTGCATACCTAGCTCCTCCTCCCATTCCTCCCCCTCTGGTAGTGGAAGGTCTGGGTCTCCCATGAAACTAGTCCCTGCATACGGCCAATCCTAGATCACGATGAACTGCCGTCGGAGCCATATGAAGAACTCAGGATGCCACGACATCTCCTGGCCTCCTCCTCCTCTGGGCATCAGTGCTGCCCAACGAGCCATTCTAGGCTCTTGTGGCAATGGATCTGCCACCACAGCTCTCTGAATATGGAAGAGTGGTATTCGTTCCAGGAAGAACGATACCACGATAGAGCCATATGCAAACTGTTTCATCTCAGCTCGCTTGCAATTGGTGAGCTGCCTTTTAATGTTAGTAGTCACCGCGGCAGCCCAGTTAAAAACGGCCGGACTGAGGCATTCAGTCGCTAGGATCAGGTGTTTCTTACTGGCCTCATGGGGCGCTTCTACCCCAGCTGCGCGTGTGATGGTGAAGAGGATGGCTTTCAGCGTCAAATCCTGGATGGTGGTGATCAACACATTTGCACTCTGCTGCCCGAATTGTGCTTCGGGGCACACTCGAGCTTTCACTTCACCAACCTTCTCCCCAGAAGGTATACTACCTGTCAAGATAGGAACCGCCCCTCTCCGCGACAATCCCGTAATGAAATACACATCAGAGACCTCGAGCTCCAAGGTCTGATTCTGCAGACGAAACACTTGGTCGTCTACGTCCCAAGCATCAATGATAAACTGCAGAAACTCATATTGTGCCCGCATGTATGATGTGAGGAAGAATTTCTTAAGGCTGCAATCCCTCAGGGCGTTCATGCACCCTTCATCCTCAATGGCTGAGGCATCAATAATGTCATGTTCTCGCTCTTTCCATACTACCACCATTTTGACCTGTTTCCTGCACCCACAAGGATAAATTTACCTTTATTAGCACATTGGATAAATTATTATCCAGGAAAAATTCAGTTTGAATGGGCAAAAACATGGGAAAAATTGGGTCGCGCAGTTAGCGCGGCTGTTCTTAAAACAGTCGCACTAATGGCGCGACCCCCTTGGGTTTTTCACCCCATTAGCACGGGTCCGCGTCGGATACCCGCGCTAATGGGGCGAAGCCCTATTTTTGCAATTCCCC
This sequence comes from Pinus taeda, assembly GCA_000404065.3. Classification (NCBI taxonomy): domain Eukaryota; kingdom Viridiplantae; phylum Streptophyta; class Pinopsida; order Pinales; family Pinaceae; genus Pinus; species Pinus taeda. The sequence goes on from APFE031757729.1 coordinate 10,008, forward strand.
CTTGCTGGGGCCCAATCAGGAATTAAATGAAGTAAAAAATGATATGAAAATGGAGCTAAGGGAAGCACCTCTTACCTGGAACTGAGGAGGTCGTGAATGGTTTCCTGGATTGATTGTAATCACCTCCTGAAATTTGCCTCCCAAATGGACTCTTTTCACTCTTCAAGAGGTAAAATGGTAAAAGTAATTTTAATTTTACATTTTCACCCTATCTTATAAGCTTTTTAACTCATTTTTTGGTTTAAAAAGGTTATTTTTGAGTATTTTAATGTATTTTTGGTCGAAAATGGGTTTTACGTTTACTTCTTGTGCAGCGACAGGTCTCTTGCGCAGCTTCGACAGTGAAACGAGTTGTATTTTATACTTTTTCGGACTCGGTAAATACACGAAAAAGTCACTATGGAGTCATCTTTTAGCTCTTTTTTGACTCGCTAAACATGAAAAGATTGCCGATTTATTCCTCTTGACTCATTAAAACGTAAATAAGAGGCGGTCGTTTTTTAAACTCTTTTTCCCGACCGTATAAATAATGAAAAGATTGTCAGACCCTTGTCGTTTCAGGTTCGTTAATGGAAACGAAACGACGTGATATCAATTGTTTTTTTACTTTTTCGGATCAATGTCACTATTTATGAAAAGTACTCCTCGGTAGTAATGATCGGGCGGTTCTTTCGAGCATTGTTTTATACTGTTTCGGGCTTGAGAGACACAACTTTACGAAAAAGGGCACCCCTGGAATTTTCTTTTTGCTGTCTTTTCAAACTCTCTAAACATGAAAAGACGTTGAGTTCTTCCTTTGTCAGGCTCGTTAAAACTTAATGACATCAGATTTCGTCAAAATGACGCCCCTCAAGCATGTGTTATCCCCGTCAAGCTTGTCATCCAAAAATAACCAGGGTACTCGCCAGAAATGGTGGGGGAATAAAGGAATCATAATCGTCGTCATCGGTAGTATGTCGCTCTTGAATCTTGAACATGGCACTTTCTGCATTCGTGTCTGGGTGGGGACATCTCATCTCGTTTCACATTTGCCTCCATGGGTTTGGGTTATCCTATTTGACCATTCATCTGCTCATCGTCTTGTTATCGTGACCCCTGATCATTTGACCTCAAATACTGCCAAATCCGTCGTTGTGCCGCCGATATGTTCAAGAGAAGTTGGCCTCTGCAAGAATACTCAACCTCCCTTCGATATCTCACACAAAACATATTGTCTCTTTCCGTCTCGTGTCGATGATGTGGGAAACATTATGGCCCACCTTCGATCAAGATCACTTCCTATCGACTTCAGTTCATTATCCAGGAAGGTGACCTAGAGACTCCCTTCGGGTACCTTGGAGCCTGCATGCCTCAATGGCAAGTTCTTCGTGTTCGACGCGAGGTTTTCATCATTGGCCTCCGATCGGATGATTCTACGGGTGTTCGACACCGTCTCCTTCATTCGCACGCCGTGGATTGTACCTATAGTACCTTCAGGACCATCTTCATTATTGGTGGCACCTGTCACGTCTATTAACAGTTTTCATCATTGGCTGGTAATCAGACGATGTTCATGCATGTTCGACTTCGACTCCTGTATTCACATGCTTGAACTTGTACTATGTTCGGATCGCGTTGGAGCGCAAGACCCTGGATTGTGCATACTGAGATCCGGGTTGCATTTTGTGGATTTTTGTAATCATTACATGACTCATTCATTGGATGGTTGCGACCATACCTGAGTCCATTCATAGATCCTCATCGAATGGCTGTGTCCATGCCTGGGATCCAGTTTTATACTCTGTTATGGATGGCTGCGCCCATACCACATATATATCATGTACTTGAGATATTAGTTGTACTTCTTTTCACAGGTTCTCCGGCAGCAGTGTTTCAGTCACACATGTTCTTGTAAAGCACTTCACCCCTCTCTCTCGGGCCTCATTCTTTAGGGGGCATCTGTTACGCAGTAATTTGTCACCGTGTGTCACCATCCTTGTTACCCCTCTCCCGCATCTTGGAGGACCAATTCCGGGACTTGTGAGAAGTGACAAGACTTGAAACCACTTGCCTTATCCATCTCTAAACATGAGCTTCATATGCCCTTAAGACATCTCTTGCTCATTGCCCTTAAAAATAGCCCTTTTTGCATTAGCGCTGGTGCCCTGTGTAATGCCCGCGCCAATGGGGAAAATCCTAATGAAAGGGCGCGCCATTAGCGCTCTGTTCCAGAGTCGCAATCGCGCCAACCATTTTGGGGCAAAGTTTTAAACCACTCAAACCTCCGAAGGTTCTTTCCACCTCATTCACCAAACTGATTCCAAGTTGAGTGAGGATGGTTTGGCTTCGAATCTCCTTGGATGGAAAGTTGTTTGCCACCATTCCATGGAAGTTTCCAAGTGATGAAACCAAATCCATTATTATGGGGGATTGACCTTATCTCTTCCTTTTCCTCTATAAAATCTTGTTCCCATGGCTTGAGCAAGCTAGTTCTAGTTCTGAAAGTTCTGACACTTATGGCAATACTTGTGCTGAAAGGAAGATATCAAAAGATTGGAGTTGTAAGAAGCCTTCTTTGCATCCATAAGGCTTTACCTAAGTAAGGAGACCTTGTTGTCAAAGAGAGAGAGAGCTTGTCCCTCACCCCTTCAAGCTTTTGCAAGACTTGTGTAGCTGAGCACCCAGCCAAAGGAGGACATGACGTCGGGACATTGGTTGTATTCTCCTTTGTTGAATATTAATAAATAGATGACTATCATTATGGTTCCGTTCTCGTTGTACTTGTAATGGTTGATGTTGAATTATATCTTTCCTGACTGATATATAATTGCATATATTAGATTTCACGCTTGTGTTTGTGTTGTTCTCTTTGTGTGCAGGTGTCCATTCACGTGGATCATGGAGGATCGTGTCCGGCCAAGGAAAAGGAACGTGGGTGACGTCTCTTCAACAAATGAAAGTGTTGGATCTCAAGTAGGTCTTCATCACCTACCCTTTTATTTGCAATTAGGAACTTGCGTGATAGCATTGTTGATTGTTGCTAGACCCGTTCTAGGCTAGTAGGGATCGCCTCTATCCGTAGAGGGGATTTACCTCTCCAACAAGGAGGAATGTAGCAGTGATGGCCTCTGTTGGTCTGATGCAGGTGTTTTCTTGATTTGGGCAGGTGATGTGCTATCTGGAACATCATCAAATGGCGTGCATCATGCTGGTATGGGTTATTCCTTAGGAGTTGTGATATTCAAATCTTGATGCCTATATTGATGTGTTCATTTCCATGAATTTGCAGATTCTTTGAAATTCACTTCTGCATTATCAGTTGCACTTGCTATTGTATTTGTTGTGATTATGGTTGGTATTGCGATATAATGTTGCTCAGTGGCACCGTCAAAGCACCAAGATTGTTACCAGATATTGTGGATTTTACTTCGTTCTTGAAGCTTTTCACTGTGGTACTTGTTATTGTGACTGCTTACATCTGTCATTACAATGGTATGGATTATTTTCCTCCATCTCTGGTCCTGCAGTGTAGTATCTTAGAGTTCATTAGTTGAATTTGCATTTAAAATTATGTTATAATGAATTGTGATGTCTTTGTGCCATGTAGTTCATTCCATATACAATGAACTTGAGGACCCTTTAGAAATGTAGCCCATTGTTCGCACATCATTGGTATTGTGCTCAATTGTATACATAAGTACAAGATTTTTTGGCTTTCTTCTATTTGGAGACCAGACCATGGATGATGTCCTCGCCAATTTTGACATCAACTTGGGAGTTCCCTACTGTGTTGTGCTGAATGACATTGTTCGTGTGACGTATGTTGTACATCTGATGCTGGTCTCTCCTCTCATTTTTTTTTCCCCGAGACTTAATCTTGATAAGCTTGTGTTTCCAGCAAAAAGCATCTTGTTTTGGATAATAAGAGGTTCATTTTGATCACTTTTGGGTTAATTGGAATCGTTTTCCTTGGGGCATCATTCATACCAAGTATCTGGGATGCATTTCAATTCACAGGGGCCACAACAGCAGTTTGTATTGGGTTCATCTTCCCAGCTTCCATTGCTCTATGGTAGAAAAAAAGTTGTTTTCCATTTCTGGTTTCGTCTTTCACATTGCTTGTATGTAACTTCTAACCTCAATTATTTTTTAATTGCAGAGACACCCATGGAATCTCAACCAGGAAGGACATATTCATCGCATTGCTCATGATTTTTCTGGTAGTAGTTTCAAGTTCTATTGTTATAGTGAGTGACATTAATTCTTTGTTCAACAAGAAGGAGGAAGGCCCTCTAGCCTATATTGATGTGTTCATTTCCATGAATTTGCAGATTCTTTGAAATTTACTTCTGCATTATCAATTGCACTTTCTGTTTTATTTGTTGTGATTACAGCTGGTATTGTGATATAATGTTGTTCAGTGGCATCGTCAAAGCACCAAGATTGTTACCAGATATTGTGGATTTTACTTCGTTCTTGAAGCTTTTCACTGTGGTACCAGTTAGTGTGACTGCTTACATTTGTCATTACAATGGTATGGATTATTTTCCTCCATCTTTGGTCCTACAATGTAGTATCTTAGAGTTCATTAGTTGAATTTGCATTTAAAATTATGTTATAATGAATTGTGATGTCTTTGCACCATGCAGTTCATTCCATATACAATGAACTTGAGGACCCTTTAGAAATGCAGCCCATTGTTCGCACATAATTGGTATTATGCTCAATTGTATACATAAGTACAAGCTTTTTTGGCTTTCTTCTATTTGGAGACTAGAACATGGATGATGTCCTCGCCAATTTTGACACCAACTTGGGAGTTCCCTACTGTGTTGTGCTGAATGACATTGTTCGTGTGACGTATGTTGTACATCTGATGCTAGTCTCTCCTCTCATTTTTTTGCCCCGAGACTTAATCTTGATGGGCTTGTGTTTCCAGCAAAAAGCATCTTGTTTTGGATAATAAGAGGTTCATTTTGATCACTTTTGGGTTAATCGGAATCATTTTCCTTGGGGCATCATTCATACCAAGTATATGGGATGCATTTCCATTCACAGGGGCCACAACAGCAGTTTGTATTGGGTTCATCTTCCCAGCTTCCATTGCTCTCAAGTAGAAAAAGAGTTGTTTTTCATTTCTGGTTTTGTCTTTCACATTGCTTGTATGTAACTTCTAACCTCAATTATTTTTTAATTGCAGAGACACCCATGGAATCTCAACTAGGAAGGACATATTCATCGCATTGCTCATGATTTTTCTGGCAGTAGTTTCAAGTTCTATTGCTATAGTGGGTGACATTAATTCTTTGTTCAACAAGAAGGAGGAAGGCCCTCCACGATCTTAAGAATGATTTTTTATGAGGAACAGGTGGTGCACATACATATAAAGATTATCTGGAACAGAACCGACAAAAGAACGCTGATTTGGGAATTTGCTTGTAGAATTGTGAAGAGTGGATAAACTTGTGTAAAGCCTTGTATCATCCTACCATGGTTGCTTGGCCTTCTAGTTAAAGATACTACTGTATTTGTAGTTGTAAACATTGAAAAGGAATATAGTTTATCTTGCATCAATGATTGAGCGATTCAACTAATCATCCATGAATAATTGAGAGGTTGTCAAGCAGAAGATTGAAGGTATGGTTTCTGTCAATAATACTCAACCTCACATAAGTTTGAGGTGCACCAAAATGCATCCCACTGCGTGTGATGATTCCATTTCTCTTCAATAAATTCTCACAATCTTCATCCTCCTTTCCTTCACATTTTAGCCCTGCAAAAGCTGCAACTTCTCACAATCTTCATCCTCCTTTCCTTCACATTTTAGCCCTGCAAAAGATGCATTTATACAGACGGCCAAAGTAAGAGTAATAGTCCATTTTGCCAAGTATTTTCATTTCAATCATTTAAAGTAGAGACATCAACTCAGTTCCACCATTCATTGATGTCTCTACTTCAACAGACAGATAGACCCATTTGAAATATACATACCTTACAACTATCATGGATTTACATGTCTAGAAATTGTTGTAGTTATATGAGGGGATTCAACATATCTTGGGAATGTCACATACTAATGCCATCTGCTTAACGATTTGTCTGACTTTTCATGTTGCCCTGTTAGAAATGGCATATGGAAGATACATTCAAGGATGTGGATCATGGGTTATTCCTTAGGAGTTGTGATGTTCAAAAATCTTGATGCCTATATTGATGTGTTCATTTCCATGAATTTGCAGATTCTTTGAAATTCACTTCTGCATTATCAGTTGCACTTGCTGTTGTATTTGTTGTGATTACGACTGGTATTGTGATTGTAAAGTTGTTCAGTGGCACCGTCAAAGCACCAAGATTGTTACCAGATATTGTGGATTTTACTTCGTTCTTGAAGCTTTTCACCGTGGTACCAGTTAGTGTGACTGCTTACATCTGTGATTACAATAGTATGGATTATTTTCCTCCATGTCTGGCCCTGCAGTGTAGTATCTTAAAGTTAATTAGTTGAATTTGCATTTAAAATTATGTTATAATGAATTGTGATCTCTTTGCGCCATGCGGTTCTTTCCATATACAATGAACTTGAGGACCCTTCAGAAATGCAGCCCATTGTTCGCACATCATTAGAATTGTGCTCAATTGTATACACAAGTACAAGCTTTTTTGGCTTTCTTCTATTTGGAGACCAGACCATGGATGATGTCCTGGCCAATTTTGACACCAACTTGGGAGTTCCCTACAGTGTTGTGCTGAATGACATTGTTCGTGTGACCTATGTTGTACAGCTGATGGCGGTCTTTCCTCTCATTTTTTTTGCCCTAAGACTTAATCTTGACAGGCTTGTCTTTCCAGTGAAAAAGCATCTTGTTTTGGATAATAAATGGTCGATTTTGATCACTGCTAGGTTAATTGGAATCGTTTTCGTTGGGGCATCATTCATACCAAGTATCTGGGATGCATTTCAATTCACAGGGGCCACAACAGCAGTTCGTATTGGGTTCATCTTCCCAGCTTCCATTTCTCTCAGGTAAAAAAAAAGTTGTTTTTCATTTCTGGTTTCATCTTTCACCTTGCTTGTATGTAACTTCTAACCTCAATTGTTTTTTAATTGCAGAGACACCCATGGAATCTCAACCAGGAAGGACATATTCATCGCATTGTTCATGATTTTTCTGGCAGTAGTTTCAAGTTCAATTGCTATAGTGAGTGACATTAATTCTTTGTTCAACAAAAAGGAGGAAGGCCCTCCATGATTTTGAGAATGATTTTTTATGAGGAGCAGGTGGTGCACATACATATAAAGATTATTTTGAATAGGACCGAGAAAAGAACGCTGATTTGGGAATTTTGCTTGTAGAATTGTGAAGAGTGGATAAACTTGTGTAAAGCCTTGTATCATCCTGCCATGGTTGCTCGACCTTCTAGTTAAAGATACTAATGTATTTGTAGTTGTAAACATTGAAAAGAAATATAGTTGATCTCACATCAATGATTGAGCGATTCAACTAATCATCCATGAATAGTTGAGAGCCTGTCAAGCAGAAGATTGAAGGTCTGGTTTCTGTCAATAATACTCAACCTCACATAAGTTTTAGGTGCACCAAAATGCATCCCACTGTGTCTGATGATTCCATTGCTCTTCAATAACTTATCACAATCTTCATCCTCCTTTCCTTCACATTTTAGCCCTGCAAAAGTTGCATTGATACAGACGGCCTGATTAAGAGTAATTAGTCCATTTTGCCAAGTATTTTCATTTCAACCATTTAAAGTAGAGACATCAACTCAGTTCCACCATTCATTGATGTCTATACTTCAACAGATAGATAGACCCATTTGAAATATACATACCTTACAGCTATCAGAGATTTAAATGTCTAGAAACTGTTGTAATTATATGAGGGGATTCAACATATCTTGGGAATGTCACATACTGATGGCATCTGCTTAACGGTTTGTTTGACTTTTCATGTTGCCCTGTTAGAAATGGCATATGGCATATACATTCAAGGATGTGGATCATGGGTTATTCCTTAGGAGTTGTGATGTTCAAATCTTGATGCCTATATTGATGTGTTCATTTCCATGAATTTGCAGATTCTTTGAAATTCACTTCTGCATTATCAGTTGCACTTGTTGTTGTATTTGTTGTGATTACGGCTGGTATTGTGATTGTAAAGTTGTTCAGTGGCATTGTCAAAGCACCAAGATTGTTACTAGATATTGTGGATTTTACTTCGTTCTTGAAGATTTTCACTGTGGTACCATTTATTGTGACTGCTTACATCTGTCATTACAATGGTATGGATTATTTTCCTCCATCTCTAGTCCTCCAGTGTAGTACCTTAGAGTAAATTAGTTGAATTTGCACTTAAAACTATGTTATAATGAATTGTGATGTCTTTGCGCCATGCAATTCATTCCATATACAATGAACTTGAAGACCCTTTAGAAATGCAACCCATTGTTCGCACATCATTGGCATTGTGCTCAATTGTATACATAAGTACAAGATTTTTTGGCTTTCTTCTATTTGGAGACCAGACCATGGATGATGTCCTGGCCAATTTTGACACCAACTTGGGATTTCCCTACAACGTTGTGCTGAATGACATTGTTCGTGTGACCTATGTTGTACATCTGATGCTGGTATTTCCTCTCATTTTTTTTTCCCTGAGACTTAATCTTGATGGGCTTGTCTTTCCAGCGAAAAAGCATCTTGTTTTGGATAATAAGAGGTTCACTTTGATAGCTGCTGGGTTAATTGGAATCGTTTTCCTTGGGGCATCATTCATACCAAGTATCTGGGATGCATTTCAATTCATAGGGGCCACAACAGCAGTTTGTATTGGGTTCATCTTCCCAGCTTCCATTGCTCTCAGGTAGACAAAAAGTTGTTTTTCATTTCTGGTTTTGTCTTTCACCTTACTTGCATGTAACTTCTAACCTCAATTATTTTTTAATTGCAGAGACACCCATGGAATCTCAACCAGGAAGGACATATTTATCGCATTGTTCATGATTTTTCTGGCAGTAGTTTCAAGTTCAATTGTTGTAGTGATTGACATTAATTCTTTGTTCAACAAAAAGGAGGAAGGCCCTCCACGATCTTGAGAATGATTTTTTATGAGGAGCAGGTGGTGCACATACATATAAAGATTATTTGGAACAAAACCGAGAAAAGAACGCTGATTTGGGAATTTGCTTGTAGAATTGTGAAGAGTGGATCAACTTTTGTAAAGCCTTGTATTATTCTGCCATGGTCGCTCGGCCTTCTAGTTAAAGATACTACTGTATTTGTAGTTGTAAACATTGAAAAGGAATATAGTTGATCTCACATCAATGATTGAGTGATTCAACTTATCATCCATGAATAGTTGAAACCCTGTCAAGCAGAAGATTGAAGGTTTGGTTTCTGTCAATAATACTCAACCTCACATAAGTTTGAGGTGCACCAAAATGCATCCCACTAAGTGTGACGATTCCATAGCTCTTCAATAACTTATCACAATCTTCATCCTCCTTTCCTTCACATTTTAGCCCTGCAAGAGCTGCATTAATATAGACGGCCAGAGTAAGAGTAATTAGTCCATTTTGCCAAGTATTTTCATTTCAACCATTTAAAGTAGAGACATCAACTCAGTTCCACCATTCATTGATGTCTCTACTTCAACAGACAGATAGACCCATTTGAAATATACATACCTTACATGACATGCATAAGTACCAGTCAAACTCCAAGCCATTTAGTACACACATGCACACAAAAACAAGCATACACATACAGCCTCAGAGAAACATAGTACAAGGTCTGCCAACATTCAAGTTACAAGTGAGAAAGAAGAGGTAGCACAGCAAATTGCATATAATTGTAAAAGAATCAACATTACTTACCCAATCCGACTTCCTCCATGACCTGTACTTTTAGATACCGTGAACAACATAAGATCTTGATCTGCAGGAGCAGTGATAGGGGTGTAATGTGGCCAGTAATAGGCTAAATCGTAGAGAAAAGTGGATGTTGGTTTCAAGCAAGCTAGTAATGGAAGAGAATAACAAAGCTAAAAAGTTGTGAGGTAAGAGACAAATGAATGTAAAAAAAAATAGAACTAATGCAAAACTAACTGACCTGAAAGAAATTCAGTGAAATCTTAGTGGGAATGCCAAGATCCATGGATTAGATATGATGAAGTCTTTTTATTGAAACAAGGGTTCCAAATCAATTCAAAATTGAAATAGGGAGACCGAGGAGAGAGTGCCAATCTAGATCTTGGTGGGAAGGTATACTCGAGAGGAAGCAAATCTGAACTTCATTAAAAAAAAAGTAGTGAGTGATCCAATTAGCTTAGAAATAAATAAAATTTAATGAAGAAACAAGTCTAAATCAATACTCTGAAAAAAAATGATGTATTTCTAATCCTCTCAACAAACGAACCTAGTTGACAAATGCAACAACTTGAAAAGAAATTAAACCAAAAACAAATAATAATTAGAGAATACAATTACATTAAGGGAAAATGACTTACTTTGTTGCAGTGGCCAAATCTGGGTTTAAATTTTTTTTTATCTCAGGTAAGTAACGAAGATTATTTCTCTAAGAAACATTATGGTTTCATTGACAACAAAAAGAGGTTCATGGAGAAATGTATTATTTACCAATTAACGAGAAACGTGTACAGAAACATTATTGGTAACTTAACAACGAGGTCGATGCAATAAAATTATATTGAGATCCATGTTTGATATCCAACACTCATATCGCCTCATTTTTGGTGAGTTTTGTTTTTCCACGAGTCAAAAGTTCCACTCTTTTTTATTCTTTATTTGAAAAGAGATAATCAGCTAAAACTCCAAAAATAAATTCCACAGGCAAATTTGACCTCCAATAAAGTTCACCTCGAATAAACAGAACTCTGACTTCCGTCATAATTCAAACTAGATTTAAGGCCAAATTTACTCAGGAAAAAAGGGCAGTTTGAATACTATTTATCCTGAGCTCAACACACTTTTCCTTGACTTATAACTACCCACTGAATCTATTTAAATATATAGAGGTGGCTTGTGTGTGGGAAGAAATATGAAGAAACATGACATTGGATTGTCTAGAAAAGATCTGTAAGGCAATCTAGGAAGAAACATGACATCAGATTTCTCTAAAGAAGATATGTTCGGCACTTATGTACGAATGAAGAGGTGGCTTGTCTGTAGGGAAATCTGATTAGATTCAAAGCATTGTGATCAGACTAGATCTTATTAGCCATCCACAATTTTAAAGTTTGAAAGTCTGAATTGGTTAATATGTAGATATGCATGGCTTAATCTTTCAGACAAGCATATGACTATTCACAAGATTTAGAGAGATAAAATTCCGAGATTTATGAAAAGCAAACCCATGAAATCATTTGCCAAAGATGTTTCCATTAATCAAGAACATGATATTGGAAGGCTTGAAGACGATATTAGAATACAATTTAGCAAAAAAGACATTGATTATATCCGGAGAATATCTGTCCAACAATTTGGGAAGAAACATGAGATTGGATTCGTTTGGAAAAGATCTGTCCAGCAATTCAAGCCCTAGGGGAAAAACAAGATAACTAAGATGTTTCAAGAAGATAAAACGCCAGTAGAGAAAGATGTCATCAGACATAGGTTCGAGTCAAGTAGAAAGGAGAGTAGATGTGGTGAACAACATCAACCAATGTGCCCCCTCACAATGTAAAAGTCGAAGAATCAACCAAGAGGCAAGAAACGATACCAAGGTAAGTGAACAGATTAATTATGCTACTTTGCTATTTGAAGTTAGAATGTAGACGCTATTTGAATAGAATTTATAGAGTTTTAATACCTTTTTATTTATACACTCTATAGTAGTCCTTTTCTTCTTAGCTATCTGAATTTTGTTATTTATATTTTTATAAGTTGAAGGTTGAGTCTAGGTTGGGCTGGTTTCATGTCAGGGTCAACTTTATGTTGGATGGAAGAATAATCTATTCAATTGTGTGATGTTGTCATTGAAAGTATCTAATGCTTGATCCAGTCTGGATGTTCCATAGGAGAGTTTCAATCCTCAACTCTTCATCAAGAAATTTAAACCTAGACCCTGATAAAGATTAAACCCTACAAACAAACAAAAATAATTTTCACATCTAAATATGTCCTGTGTTTTAAATTCACATAGACATGGTGAAGTTTTCCTTCTATTTGTATATTTTTCAACATCACTTGATAGTCACATAATGCTAGGGAAAATAGAAAACCATTAATCAGCGTTTGTAAAAGTCAGTCTGCAATAAAAGAACATGGTGGTTCCATGAAGATAATAAATGAGGGAACTAAACAATTGTTTAGACAAGTCAATGCAGCTTGACAAAAGGACTCTCCCTGCCCTTGAATGTGGCAGAAGATTGTATATTTTTCAACATCACCTGATAGTCACATGATGTTATGGAAAATAGAATACCATTAATCAACATTTGTAAAATTCAAAGCCTACAATAAAAGAACATGGTGATTCCATGAAAACAACGAATGAGGGAATTAAAAATTTGTCTAGACAATTGAATGCAGCTTGACAAAATGACTTTCCTTGTTCTTGATTGTGGAAGAAGACACCATAATCAAATTCAGCATGAAGTCACTGTCCTCTTCAAATACACTTAAAAATGTCTATTATCTTCCGAAACTGGTGATGTGGATGGATTAGAATACATGCATCACTTCAGAGTAACAGTGTAGCAATCCTCATTTCATACTTCATAAGATAACTACTCTCTGTCATCTCTTGCATTGTCTTGCCACAAGATTAATCTTGTGAATAAACATCTCTATATAACATGAGAGGATTAATCTTCTAAAGAATAAACATCTCTGTATAATACAAGATATCACATAGTAAACCATAAAGGGTTTGCTTTATGTACCTTCCGTAAACTGTCTTTGATTTAATCTACTGAACCTCCCTAAAGTTTAATCCGATCTTTAGCTTGTGAAGCCTGCAATTTATGGGTAAAACCAACGATATACTAAAGTACGAAGCCCGAGAAGAATGCTATTAAAGAGTAGATTTGGAATTACAGGTAAATAACTCTCTGTCCCAGTTAGTCCTATACGTGATAAACATAAGAATTAGAGTCTGCGGTACTGTTCCTCCAATCATGCCACCCAAAAATACCTTTATACTCACTAGGGATGGGCATTGCCTGTGAGGTTGGCATCAATCCCATAGAATCACAATATAACCCAAACAATTTTACATAGAGAGGAGGCAGTTTGGGGATGGGATTCTTCAAAACATGAACAGGAAGGCCTAAATCCCAGCAGCTCGACTAGAATACATTTCTCTTTGCCTCCTAAAGTCGTAAATGAAGGTTTCCTAGCACCCTATAATGACATAATTCTCTCACATAAACAAAATCCAATATCAGAATGCAGTTTAGGATATCAATTGGAACATTTTGGCAATACGGAACATTCCCCAAAAAACTCTAATTTACTTGAATGAAAACAAGAGCACAAAATCCAGTTTTCCCAATGAGAACAGACATAAATGGCCAACAATGGCTTGCAAGGTCAGTGAAAATAGGCAGCTAATATAACACTGGTGAAGGCCAGAAGCTAATAAAGTCCCACCAGGTTTTACATAACCAAATGCCATTCCATTGCTTATGAATGTGTGCCAGCCCAAGCAATACCAATTGGGGTCACGTGCACAATAGACAACCTTAAAAAAATAGATACCTGGATTCCTACTAGCTGCTAATTAGCCAAAGACATTCAAATTAAATGGTAATAATGGCTATAGATAATGTTAAATGCCGACGAAACATTCACACTGGAGAAGAATGATGAACCCTAATCTCTTTTCCGTTGCCTCCCTACTTTCAGCCGCCGTCTGGCCTTTGCTCAGCCCTGCAGAAGATGGCGGCGCGAGCTTCAGAGGGGCCTCGACTCCATTCAAGCCATACCCAGTGAATAAGATCGCATGCATCCCTGCGAAGAAAAAAGAGAAACATGCGCGGGTTGGGCTCTCAGCAAGCTGCGCAGGCACTGCAACAGATATGGCGACGGACACTCTTCATCTGCAGGTCGTGGGCAGCTTCGCAGTGAGGATGAGGATGACGCCAGGCTTCGAGGAACTTCTGCAAGCCGTCAAGACTCTGGATACTTTGACAGGAAACAAATAAAGCTTCGAGGGTTCCAGATTAACCCTGCATCCCAATAGTTTATGGATCCAGCATGACATCGCCAAGAACCCAAGAACAATATCTGTCTTGGAGCATGGCTGCAATTTTTCCAGCCAGCCCCTGCACTCCAACAGTCCATTGTTTCAGAGAGCTACCACAGATTTCACCAAACAGCAAAGCCCTAGCTCCAAGGGAAAGATCATCAGAAAAGAATCGTCTAGGAACTTCCATGTCGCCGCCCTGTACTCGCTCAACCCTGATCGATCAAGCATACATGGAATGCCGGCTTCTCACAAGCCCCTACAGCAAGTTCAGTAAAAGGTGGCCCACCAAAGCACTAGCTTCCTCTCGTCTCAGATCTGCAGAGGGAAGCAGAAGTCTGATCACTCTGCCTCGTTCCAAATCCAGATCGTGCTCCTTTCTGGCAAAACTCTGCTTCTTTGGGTGAGCTCTTCCGATCTAGTGCAGGATCTCAAGAAAATCCTAGAATTTAGGTTGGGGATTCCCTTTGCATCTCAACAACTCCTCCACGAAGGTAAACAACTTGAGGATCTTTATATCCTTTCTTTTTACAACATTAAGAGAAATGCCTCCATCATTTTTACCCTTCGTTTGAGAGGGGGAGTTGTTGGACAGTCATCTTCAGCTGCGGCTTTTTCATACAAAGATGTTGTCCATACTCAAATGCCCAAGAAAATAGCTCCACCAGCTTAGGCTCCCAAACCTTTTTTGGTGGACAAACTGGAGGAAACTCCCTCCATTGAAATAATGCATCCAACGCTGGATGAGCAAATCCAAAAGTATGCAAAGCATGCCATTATTTACAGGTTCAATGGGTTATGGCCACGCACAACAGATCTCTACCAATGGATTCACTTTAATTGGACCAACAATTGCAAGGTTCTTCTATGTTCAAAGTGTTTCTTCATTGTAGTGTTTTCTCTCAGTGAGGACTACCAAAAATCATTATCTGAAGGCCCATGGTTTTGGGGTTCAGCAGGTTTATTCCTCACCCCTTGGTTCCCAGATTTTGATCCCTCTACAACAATCATCACCAAACTCCCCATCTGGGTCAGACTTCCTAATCTCCTGGCGCATCTATGGCACTTTGCTGTATTCCAAGGGATTGGCAATACTCTAGGCAACTTTCTAGCCATAGACACCTCTAGAGGGGAAAAGGGCATATACACCTTCGCCAGAATCTGTGCAGAAATAGACATGAGCAAAGGTCTACCTAATCAGATTAATCTCGAAATTGGAGACTTCCATTGGACTCAGACCCTAGATTACGAGAACACGGCCTTTCGCTGCTGAAATTTCCATCACACAGGGCACCTTCAGAGCTCTTGTCCCTCGATGCCTGCCCAAAAGAAGAAAGCCAATCCTAAGCCAAAATCCAAACGCTGGAAAGCTCATGATCCTCCTTCCATGGATGATTTTTATTCCAGCTCAGATGAAGAGGAAGGGGACGCGGAAGGAATGGACGCAAAGCTGGCACAGGATCCGCCCTTGTCTGGTCCTGAGGAATCTTCTGTCCCACCAATCTCACAGAAAAGAATTCATGAGTCCTCTCCCTCAGATTTAGACAAGGAGACCTCTCCGTCAGCCCAACTCAGTTTGCAAATCATGCCAGCTCAGCAGAGTCATCTTGGTTGGGTCAAAGTTGCTAAAAAGAAAGGAAAAAAATGTCGAATAGTTGATTCTACCCACAATGGGTAGAATCCTTGGTTCTGCTCTTGTTAATTTGCTCTTCCTGTTACTTTTTGCTTAGCACTGCTCTCTTCTTTTTTTCTCTTAGGGGCCGAGGTGGATAATCTGTCCTTTCCGGCTGCCCGTTCTCTTGCTTCTCTTGGTTGTAACTTCATATTGTACCATACGTCCTCTTAATAGAATTAGTCTTTGCCGAGAAAAAAAAATGTTAAATGCCGATGCATTAACCATATCCTGATAAAATGAAGTCATATTGAAAAAAACCAACATAATGCCTTGAATTAGGGGAGGTAAATACCTATGATTATCATATAAACAATAAGAATGCCCAAATTGTTAATAATCACACAGATCTGCAGCAACATCATCCCAATATTCCCAAAGGCATCTCCCATGACGCTGCCATTGGAAGCTGCTACCTCGACTCTGCTAAACCTTAAGAGCATATCAATTGAAGCATTCGTCAAGAAGCAAACGAAGATAATGAGGAGACTGCCGAGGATCAATCCCAAGACCTTCATAGTAGCAGGCAAAGCCATTATCTCCGCTCCCACCACCGTAGTGGATAAATTGAACACCGTGCCAGAGAAGGAGGCGCCATTGAATCCTTCATGCACACCATCTTCGCCATCATGGTGCTTCTCAGGCAACAAGGGACTGGTTTCACTCACCGAAGGCTTCTGCTTCCAGGATCTCCTCTCCGACGAGGCCATAATCGTCATTGTTTACACAAAACCAGGGCCCAAAATATTCGCGTGTAATTGAATTTTTGAGATGGAGAGGGAAAACGTCTGGACAGGTTAGAGGGAAGAATTTGAGATGTTCCAGCAATTTTTCCGAGAGGAATTTGTCAAATAGATGGCATGCAACTTCTATTGACAAATTCGATGGCACAGGATTATCCAACCCAACCACTGCTATTTATTTCCAATGCAGAGCCCAGGAGTGAGTTTTCCGCCTTGTTCTGGTGACTTGGTGAGCTGCAGGGGAGTGTCGGGTCAAATTGGTCAAGGAGCAGCCCGTTGTTAAACAAGATAGCTTCTATATCTTAATTGGCTAAACACGATTTGTTAGACCTGTGGATTTTAATATATGAAACCATTTATACTTATGTTCCCTGACTAAATGGCTCTCTTATGCAGCAATGTTCTTGGATCATATGCCCATTTCATATGGAACGTCTACTAAGTGGTTTCAGTTAATGGGGCATTGATTTCATTATTCAATATATTTTTATTCTTTATCAAAGTATTTTTTTGTTCTATTTACTTTTTTCAATTTATGCCTTACCGCGTTTCCTTTGCAACATCTGGTGCAAATGCTAGTTTTGTTTTTTTATAAGGGGAACTTGTTTCATTGGGTATAAAGACAAGGAAATAAAAAGATTAAAGCAAAATATCCAAAATATCTTCGGAATTTCTTACCTGTTTCGTCTTTAGTTCGAACCTGTCCAAAGCGATGGTCCCGCCTAAACGTAGTTACGGAATTTCTCAGCTATTCATTGTCACAATAATGAACCATTACTTTCATGTGTGTCCATTTATATGTTTAG
This sequence comes from Pinus taeda, assembly GCA_000404065.3. Classification (NCBI taxonomy): domain Eukaryota; kingdom Viridiplantae; phylum Streptophyta; class Pinopsida; order Pinales; family Pinaceae; genus Pinus; species Pinus taeda. The sequence continues at coordinate 27,432 of APFE031757729.1, forward strand.
ATGGGTCATTGTCACGAGTATGAACCATTACTTTCTGGTGTGTGCGTCTATTATATGTTTAGGTGGGCCATGGCAGGGACCAGGATCGAACTCGCGACGAAAATGTTCAAAATGTATGGAGATTCCTCTTATCTAATTTCTTGGTTCATCACTGTGAGAATCCTTCAAGTCCAAAAGTATGCAGGTGTGTTCAGCTTACTGCGTGGACTAAAGGCCGTGGGTGGGCCAGGTCGAACAATGTAAGAAAATTTCTGTGGAACATTATCTTTTCATTCTTCCGTTCATTATTCTGAGATTCCATTCAGCCATGAGATATTTTCTTGCCTAAATTCAGAAAAGTACTCTTCATAGCACTAATCCAATTAGTTCAGATTTCCTAGTTAAAGCTTAGAACATTAATGAAATTGAAACTAATTAAAGCATCTCTTCATCGAGAAAAATATCGCACAATATTTTAATTAGTTGTTCCACCGTACACGTTCTGAAATGTACGTATAAAGATCGAACAACTTTGAGAGAAAATAGGTGATTTCTCTTTATATATAATATTTAACTCAAATGGGTTCATACCAAAGCTAATTCCGTTTACTCTTATGATTTAGTCTTGGCAATGATCAAGTCCCGAAATTATGCGATAAATCTCTTTTATCATCTACAGATTATTTTTTCTCTTTCTTTTTCATTATCGAAAATATATATATATATTTTTAACACAAGGTGAATCGGTAACTGTCAGGCCTAATTTAAGGGAGACTAGGATCGCTGCCACTATAATACCAGGAGTACATCCAACTCCCTGCAAGGCGGATATACTAAGATCCTATGATTTTAGCAAGAGCGAGACTCTCGTGCCGCCAAAGCGGGGGTGGGGAATCTGCTCCTAGAGCTGCCACCACAACAAGTGAGTGTACTCAATGAGATTTGAACTGCGGTCTCCTGAGCTTTGCCCAAATAAACTTGCCGTCAAATCACACATAACTGTATTTCATTACCGAAAATATTATTAGAGGTCATTTTTCTTATAACAAGCTCATTATTTTCTCTCTTATATGGTAGGATTAAAGTAGTCGTATGTTTGCATAGATATTGAGCGGAGACGTGATTCATGAGTGTTGGCAAATGAAAATATATAATTACTTCTAAATTATGTTGAGAGGAATTAGCAAACTCTTGCTTTGCAAGGGAACAATTTTTCATTAAAACACATAATTTTTTTAGAGCCATCCCAAAAGAGATATAGAAGTATATTGATTGAGTTTACATGAATAAAAATATGACAAATGAACAATTATTTCCATTTATAATTAATAGTGGCTAAACCAATCTATATTAGCTTGTTGTACAAATCACAAAAGGCTTTTACAAAGAACTAGTAGAATGCATATCCTTTCACGACCTCAAAAGAAAATTGTACAACAATCTTCATGACATTTCCTTTAGACATCACTGAGATTGCTACATATATTCCTAATTGACAAGGTTGTTGGTCACCGTATTGAAGCAAGACTTTTCATAAGAACTCCAATCAACTCCAACCAACAAGTGTCAAACTACTTTTTATAAAAAAAGAACATGATACTTAGTGTTATCATTAACTAAGCGTAGGTGAAGGGTTTGAGGGTGGACTAATCATGAGATGCCTTAATTGGAGTAAAATAGTAGTCGACCTGGATGAGGAAGAAACCGTGAGAATGTGAATGAAAGGAAGGACATCAACAAAAAAAATAAAGGGAATATACAATGGATGAGAAAATAATAAAAAATATTAGAAGAATAATGTAATGTCATAAGCCCTCACTCTATCCTCAAAAGGTTTACTAGGAAAAAGGAAAACAGGAGAAGGACAGAGATGTGTGAGGAGGCGAACACTTGTCAATCCAAAAGGAAGAAAAGTCCTCAAGAGTGATGAGTTACTAGAGAATCGATCCCCGTTGAGTTTGATGTTGATGAATTGGATGTGGAATCCTCGATGGCTTCTACGTTATATGAAGAGTCAGAATTGGGAAAGACTAGAATTGGTGCTCTTTCACTAACAAAGGATAGTGGAATTATGGATGGTATCCAATTAGGACTAAAGTTTTGTAGATTTTTGGACTCAAATTTAGCAAGGCCCATAATTAGAGAATTCCTTATGTAGCATCTACAAATAGATTTCAATATTCCTCAATGTTACATTGATTAGATATTCAAGGACAATTTACTAATAGTCTCTAGATTTAGATACCCCAGTGTGAAGGAAACTTGGTGAATGTTGTAACCATAGAAGGTGCTTATGATATACTCATCCTTATTAAGATTTCAATTATTCCCTCCTTCCCCTCGTCAAATTTAACGACTTAATAAGAACAAACAATTTCAATTGTTGGTTGCAATGAATAGAAGCGACTGAAAATAAGTAATTTTGTTGAGTATATAAATAATGTCAAGCAAAAGCAACACCACATCTAGTCAAACTAGTATTAGTTATTGTGAATATTAATAAATAGTGAATGACGTCAGTTAGACAATATGTGTGGTTGACCTTATAGAAAATCCTTTAGTTGAAGTAAAACCCCTTTTCACAAACAACATTCCACATCATCACCTATCTCCATATGTGGGGGAATGAAGACCGCAAAAGCCATTGGCTAATAGGTGAGAAGTTATGGGAAATAATTTATATGTCATAAATGAAATGAAATAGATGGCATAGTTTGTGAGGGAGAGCCCTTAGAAAAATATCACTTTCATAATTCATGAGAATCATAGATAAGTAAATGAAAATAAAGATAAATTCAACAACAATTTCTCATTGTTCTTCAAATAACAAGATAACAAAAATTTCGCTATATATAAATTAAAGGAAATTAAACAGAATCGAGGAGAATCTATAAGAGAACAAGATAACATATTTAAAGACCTAATCAATTGAATTCCTCATACAACTGACAAGGAAATTCTATTTGAATGCTTTGTGTGATAACTAATCTAAAAAATCAAGGCACCATTGAGGATGCATGAAATTCAATCATGTGAGGATTCCCTCAAGAAGGAACAACGAATAAAGTTTCAAGTTGATCAGACCACACCATCCTAGGATAAAAATTGTAAAATAAAAATTTGAGATACTACACAAATAACTTTGATATCTTGTTGTGTAAAGAAGTGACCTTTAGGGCAACTTTTGCATGAGAGAAGAGCACACTAAGGAATATTAGGAATGACATGACATGAAAAAAATAAGTGTTAGATGTTAAATGGATCTAGATTGAATACTATTGGGAGTTATATAAAATAATCACCAGCCTCACAAGAAATGATTATCCAAATAATTTGAAGTACACAAAGCCAAAATGGTATGATAAATGTGAAGAGTTGAACTAAATGCTAGGATATTCTGACACATAGGAGTACAAATTGGTCCAATGTATAGTTAGGTAAAGTGTGTTTCTTTAGTATGTACTTTTTGTAACTTACAATCCGATAGTCACAATATGTTCTAGACATGAAGTGATTTGACGGTTCATTTTCTCCTCTGTATTACCGACAACTGATCCATCGATTAAAACCCGATTGGTCCATGATCTCTATTTAAAGAACATGGAGGGCCATTTGTAAGGTTACCATTCATGAGAGAAACTTATGTAAATTTTCTTTCTTTTATATTAATAAATTTCCTAAAGTGGTCGTGTTGGATCAAGCCATGGATTGTTTCCCTCTTTGAGGGTTTTGACCATGTCCAAAATATTGGTGTACTGATTTGTGATCTGTTTGTGAGCGGTGTCCTTTGGTGTTATATGTAAGGAACTTACCCTGTAAATTCCTACATGGGTATTAGATCTATTTGAGGGCCGCATCCGTTGGTGATCCAAATATGAAGACGGTACAACTGCATCTAAATGTTGTTTACTGGATCTACTGTTTCTGACCACTTTCGGTATGAGAGAACTCCTCTATTGTGTTAGGAGCATATGTTCGAGTGAGGAACTCCTTTCGTTTCATGCGAAAAGGCTTTTGGTAGCTGTACCTACGTCATTTTTAAGATCTTGAGGTATACAATATTTATTTCTATTTATAGTTATTTATCTCCCTGTTTATTTCATTTTATAGTCGTCTATAAAAATTTTATTACATGATCTATACCTTTCATTTAGGTGTATACTCTTTGCCTCGCGACTATGTGTGATTTGTGCAAACCAGAAACATAAAGAAATGATTTTTCTCATGCGTATGCTCTTTTCCACTGGGCCTTAATGTGATATCAGAAAACCAGAAACATTGAGGAAAATATTTAGTTTCCGGTTAAATCTAATTTTAAGCCATAAGGCTTGGATTACTTTTGCTAGTTCGTTTGGTGTCTATGGTTGTTTTTTTTTTGTTTTGTAGGCAAAAATCGATTTTTCAAGCAAGCCTGCACTCTAAAGCTTAAGTGAGCATTAAAAAAAAAAAAGTCCTTCCTCTTTTCCAAAAATTACTAACCTTTTAAACTAATTCACTTGGTCCAAAGTTATTTTATGAGAATAAAGGTCTTGGGTTCTAGCCTTTCTTTTTGTTGAGTTATTTTTTCAAAAAGTACATGTAACTTATGTTTTAAAATTACTTTATGTAAAAGTGTTCTCACCGATTATAAAAATTGAGTCACTTATAATTCTAAAGTCACTTTATCTTTTTCTTAAGTTACAATTTAGTGGATAGTTCATAAACTATCATTGTAAAAGTGACTTTCACTTATTTATAAAAGTGGGTCACATAAAGTATTCTTTTTTTAAAGTGAGATAATTAGATTAAGTTTGGAAGGGGGCAGCGATGGGTGGAGGGGATTTGTTTTTTTATATAACATTATCATTCACTTCCCAACATTCATGTGGTTCATCGGCATCTTCAACAATGTTTCTTCAAAAAGCCATAACTTCTTCTTCCGGAAGTCGTTTTAGTGCTGTTTTTTTAATCAGCCTAATTTTTCAAGAACTTTGGAATGGATTACTTAGTTTCAACATTTACAACTTCATTTTCTCTTAAAATGGAAAGTCCATGCCTAGTTATTCTTGACAGCACCAACTACTTCCAATGGCTATCCTACATTTTGGATTTACTTAGAAGTAAAGATATTATAGAATAGCCTCAGGAAAATATTCTAAACCTAAAGATGAAGATAAGAAAACTAAACGGGAAAATAAGCAAGATCAAGAACGTGGGTTGATAGGGATTTCTATTTCTCCATACCTTAGATTCCATATTGCAGAAATTGATACCCCCGATGAAACAATGAAATAGCTCAATAAACTCTTTGGAATTAAAAATGAAATTAGATCTCATCAACTCGAAAATGAGTTGCTTACGTTGGAACCCAATAATTTTTCTTCCATTGAAGATTTTTTGTCCAAGTTCAAGACCCTTAGACTTCTCTTGGAAGGTGTTAAGTTTAAGAAAGAAGATTATAGCCTTATCTATTACATTCCTACTAAGTTAGAACCGGCCTACTCTATGTTTGTTTCCACCTTCCATTCTACTACAAAAGCCTTTATTTCTCAAGGAAAATACTACAACTCCCCCTCTTTTGATGCATTTTGTGATTATTTAATAAGAGAAAAAAGAAAAACTCTTACATCTTGGTCTTCTTAATACTGGAAATACTTCTAAGAAAGCCTTAGCAGCCCAAAAATAATCAATTTCAAACAACCCTAAGAAGAAAAATCCTAAAATGAATGGTCCTAAACCAAATAAGGGTCCTCAACAATTCTAGTCTCACAACAAAAAATCAACTCAACAAAATGATGAGGCAACTAAAAACAAAGGGAAGAAGACTGATAGTTATTGCAACTTTTGTAATGGTGATGGCCACTTAGAATCCAAATGCTTTAAAAATATGGAAGCCTTGGAAGCAACAATGAAAAATAATAACATCCATTCGGAGCACTTTTTAACTTCAACTTCATCTTCAGGAATAACACTTTCTGCATGTGGTTGTCAAGCATCTCGGTCTGGTTATTCAGTAAATGTATCTTCTTCTTCTCATTCCCATGAGTGGCTCATTGATTCTAGAGGTTCATATCACATGTCCAAAAACAAAGCCATGTTTTATTCTTTAAATGATTGTAACACTGAAAATATATATGTTGGTGATGATAATCTGTTAGCATTGTAGGGACTGGAACTATTCATCTAGATAATGCCCAATTTCATGATGTATTATTTGTTCCTACCTTATCTTGCAACCTTCTATCTATATATCAAATAACTCATTCAGGTGAAAGTAAAACTGTTGAATTTTCACCTCACGATGTTGTAATTAAGTACCTAAGAGATCCTAGACATATTTTAGCTACTGGCATTGCTGATGATTCTACAAGGTTGTATAAGTTTAACAAATTTGGGTCATCAACTCTTCTCTCGGTATTTGTTTCTAATAATGATGAAGTCAACAAACTTTTGCATGAATGATTTGGTCACTTAAATTATCGCTCGCTTCAAAATCTATGTAAAGAAAATATGGTAACAGGTCTTCCTATGGTGTCTTGAAGAGATGGTTTGTGTTCCATATGTGTACTCGGAAAACATCATCGGGATATTTTTGAAAAACGTGCCTCTTGGCACGCCTCAACCCCTTTACATATTGTGCATAGTGATTTATGTGGTCCACTTCAAGTTGTTTCATTCTATGGCTACAAGTATTTTTTAACTTTCATGGATGATTTCTCCAGAGACACTTGGGTATGCTTCTCAAAACTCAAGAGTGAAGTATTTAACATGTTCTTGGCCTTTAAGGCCTTTGTTGAGAAACAATATGGATATCAAATTCTTACGTTAAGATCTGATAATGGCATACAATATGTTAACAACAAATTCATCAACTTTTTCACTAAGCATGGAATTCAATTGCAACATACTCTTCCATATACTCCACAACAAAATGGTTTAGTTGAAAGGAAGAATCACACCTTAAAGGAAATGACTAATTGTATGCTTCAATCTAAAGGACTTAGTCTTAATTTTTGGGCAAAAATAATACTATGCAAATTACATAGTAAATCACAATTCTACTAAGGTTTTAAAGAATATCACTCCAGAAGAAGCATGGAGCTCAATTAAACTAGATGTAAGTCACTTTCGTGTTTTTGGAAGTGAAACATGGGCCCATATTGTAGATGAGAAACATAAAGCCTTAGAACCTAAGAGTGAAAAAAATATTTTTGTTGGATATTCTGATGATGTCAAAGGATATAGACTTCTTCAACCTAAATTTAAAAATGTTATCATTAGAAGAGATGTAAAGTTTGCTAAAAATATATCGGCCTATGAGCCTAGTTTGATGGGTGTGCAACCTCTCTCTATCCCTTCTACTTCTAAAAATATTTCTTCTTCAGATAATGATAGCAAGGATGAAAACCCTCCCCCACCTTCTTAGGATCCTGCTTCATCTCCTCAGCTTCCAAAATGGGTCTGTGCTACTCGGGATGAAGTAGGTTCTCTTTTAGGTGATCTTACAGATCAACATCATACACATTCTCAGTTCAATAGATCCTCTTCTTTACTTTCTCAAGCTTCAACGAACTATGATCCTGACACCTTTGCAGAAGCTTTAGGTGATCCAGATTGGGATGGAGCTATGAATGAAGAATATCGTTCCTTATTGGAAAATGATACATGGGACCTTGTTCCTCTTCCAAAGGGATGAAAACTTGTTAGATGAAAATGAGTTTATAGAACTAAGTTTGGACCATATGGAAAAGTTGATAAACATAAAGCTCGTTATGTTTCTAATGTGTTTTCCCAAGTTGAAGGCATTGACTATACTGAAACCTTCTCCCATGTTGCCAAAATGAACCCTATCTTCCTTGTTCCTTCCCTTACTACCTCTTTCAAATGGGAAGTCCATCAGATGGATGTTAAATCCGCCTTTTTGCATGTTGAATTGCATGAAGAAATCTATATGGGAAAACCTCCTGGCTTTATACAAAAAGGCTCTATGCTTGCATGTCAGCTTAAGAAATCCCTTTATGGTCTCAAGAAATCCCCTTGGGATTGGTATGTCAAAATGGATAGCTTTCTTTTAAATATTGGATTTTCTAGGTGTCATTCTAACAATACTATCTACACCAAGAAAGTGGGTAAGTCTCTTATCATTCTTGTTATTTATGTTGATGATCTTATCCTTATTGGTAGTGATCCAAACCTTATAAACCATGTGTAGTAAAGCCTTAAAAATAATTTTGAAATGACAGACTTAGGGCACTTGCATTATTTTCTTGGTCTTCAAGTCTTGCAATTCAAGGAAGGTATTTCCCTTTCCCAATCCAATGACGCCTGTGACCTTCTATTCCACTTTCACATGGAAGATTGTAAGACAATCACTTCTCCCTTTTATTCTGGAGCCAAACTTTCAATCACTTATACTTCCCCTGAAGTTGATGCAACCTTATAACATTAGCTTGTTGGAAAACTTTTGTATCTAACCCATACCCGTCCCAACCTTTCCTTTGTTGTTGGCCTTGTTGCTCGGTTTATGCAAAACCCACATGAAATTCATTGGAAATTAACTAGGTGAATAATTTGTTATGTTCAAGGTACAATTCAGTTTGGGATTCATTACAATGTAGAAGCATCTCCTCTATTGGTTGGTTTCACTGATTCTAATTGGGTTGGTGACCCTATTGATCAGAAGGCGACTGTAGGTTATGTATTCACTCTTGGTTCTGGACCTATTACATGGGCTTGTAAGAAACAAAGTGCAATTTCTCTTTCTTTAGCAGAAGTAGAGTATTGTGGCAGTGTCAAAGCTAGTAAGGAATCCTTGGGGCTTCGTCAGATCTTATAAGAGTTTGGTTTTCAGCATCAGCATATGACTACAATTTGGTGTGATAATGAAAGTTCCATTCAACTATGAAAAGATCCAATCCAACATCAGTGCAACAAACACATTGAACTACACATGAAATTAATTAGAAAGCTCATTCATGACAATGTTATTGAAGTGTAACATTGTTCAATCGATGATCAAGTTGCGGACATCTTTACAAAGGATCTCAGAGAGGCGAAGTTTACTAAACTTCGATTATGGTTGGAGCTTAGGAAATTTTCACTAAGGGGGGATAGGCTCTAATGCCTTCTTCCTTCTCCTATTTTGTCATCTTTGTACATCATTCAATCCTATTCCAAGTTGTTCTTAAGGGGGGATGTTTGGATATTCTGACACATAGGAAATAATTAAGTACAACTTGGTCTAGTGTATAGTTAGGTAAAGTGTGTTTCTTTAGTATGTACCTTTTCTAACTTATAATCCAATGGTCACAATATATTCTAGACATGAAGTGATCCGATGGTTCATTCTCTCCTCGGTATTACCGACACTTGATCCATGGTTTAACACTCAATTAGTCCATGATCTCTATTTAAAGAGCATGGAGGTTCATTTGTAAGGTGATCGTTCATGAGAGAAGCTTATGTAAAATTTATTTCTTTTACATTAATGAATTGCCTGAAGTGGCTGCGTTGGCTTAGGTCGTGGACTGTTTCCCTCTTTGAGGTTTTTAACCACATCAAGGATGTTGGTGTACTGATTTGTGATCTCTTTGTGAGAAGTGTCCTTTGGTGTTTTATTTAAGGAATTTAACCTGTAAATTCCTACAATAAAATAAAAAATATCAACTTAATACTTGAACGAAGCCAAATTACCACATTATATAACATGTTTAGGATACAAAGAGAAACTATGGATAAGGAATTAGGGGAGGTGGATATAAAGACAAAGGCGGATACAAATGAAGACACCATGTTTAGTAATGACAAGGAGGGAATGGTTGAAAAAAATACAAGATAATTTGTTTCTCAATATATATATATATATTATATATATATATATATATAAGAATACCATCTAAGCTAAAATTTTCCTTTGAAGGACATAGACATTCTAAATTTTTTTAACATATGTATAACGAATGATCACTCCCTAGAAGATTTCTATCTCATGTTAGAAAGATTTGGAAACAAGAGAATTGTTAACCTCCGAGAGAGCATGCCCAAGAACATATTCCTTACCCCTAAGATCCTAAAATGTGTCACTAGATATGTAATGGGATATAAAGAAAATGCACTAGTAAATAAGCTACCATAAATAAAGCTTCTAAAGGGAAACAACTAGTACCCAAATCGTTAAAAGGAGGACAAATCATGAGAGAATCAATCAACTTCTTTAATGATGATGAATACGAAGAGAATCAAGAATGCTAACGCAAGTGGTTAGACTAGGAAATAATGAAGGATGCACTCTTGGATGAATTTCTGAATATATTAAAATAAAAATAGATAGTTTCCCAGTTCCCAGAGTTCTTATGCATTCTTAAAGATTATAAAGAGGAACAAAAAAATGCAAGAATCTAAGGCAACTCACACAAGAAAAAATTATAATGATTCTCAACACAAATTGACATAGAATTATTTTAGGATTCATGATTCCCTAAGTGGTGATTGACTTTGGATCACAAGTTAACATTCATCAAAGTTAAACATCGATCATGATGGGATAACCTTAACTAGTCAAAACTATGAACTTCCTAAAGCTTATAGACCAACAATTTTTTGAACCAATTGACATTTTAAGAAGCATGGAAATTGCCATCATGGGGATACCCCACATTAGTTGATTTTGGAGAAATTGATTCAGTTGAAGGTATCTCCAACTATTAAACATTGGTTGAAGAACTATGGAGTTAAAAAATGTAAGTGTGATTTTTTATTGAAAATGATAAGAGTCAAACTAAAATGGAATGGAGAAGATATCAACATACCCTTGGGTCTTAGGGACGGAAATTCATGGATGGAATCCTTGGAAGTGGAGATCAATACCAGAAAATTGTACTCAGTTATATAAATGAGTACAGTTGATGTGGAACCCAATGCAAAAGGATAAATATTATATGGCACCCTTTCTCAACTGGCTAAAACATGAATACAGACCTAAACAAATTCAAAATCGAGAATTATGAGTTGAAAGTGAGAGAGTGTATGACAATTAGAGCTATATGTATGGTTACATTTTGCTCCTCTTTCCTATTGGAAAAATGCTTGGAATATATGAAAAGAAAATAAAATATAATCTATATAGACATAAAACCAACCTCTGTTTCAGTATTTTGATTCAAAAAATTAGATTTTCCATAAATCCATATCAATGAGGTGTCTAAGATGGTTAGAGAATAGGTTGATTGCAAAGCTTGGGATTGTCATTCACATGATATGTTGCAAGATCTTGGACATTCTTTGGTTCATAATTGTGAGATTTTACTTTGAGCAAGAGAGAATCATTGAAGTGTGAAAGCATGTGTGTTTTCTACTCACTATGTGGATGTCCTTTAGGAAGGCCATAGTTGGCCCAAGTTCAACCAAATAAGAAAATTGATGTGGAATTTTCTTCTTTTTTAATTCTTCGGTCATCATTGATATATTCTATTCACTTACCAAAATATTTTCCACCTGATTTCATAAGAAAAAATTACATAGTTTTGATCCAATTGACCATTATAGAATACTAATCCAATTGGTTCAAATATCATGAGATCTTTATCTAATAAAATCCTAAATACATTAATGAAAATTATAATAATCAAAGCACTTTCGCTACATTTTCTCCTTGCTACACCCGTCAACCATGGTCTACCATTTTTTACCAAAGTCAACCATGGTTTACTATCCTTAACCCAGGTTAACCATATTCAAGCCTCAACTATTGTAATCAATATGCCAATTAACAATTGTAATTAGTACTTAACAATGGTAAAGCATGGTAACCATGTTCATATGACAACCCTTTTTATTTTTCCCCCATTTTGTAAATATTGCTATGTAATTCTAATGTGGGAGCCATGATTGGCTGAGGCAATATCTTGTAAAGACATAAAACTAATTTTTTGATGGTTGATTCAAAGAGGGGATGAATTTTGAATCCATTATCTAAGGGCATTAGATTGCATGTCTTGAAATACCTAGCCTTGAGCTTAATGTTGAATTACCATTATAGGACAATTAAACCACTACTTGATAAAATGTCCATGAGATGTGATTGGGGTGGTGAGGGCAGAGAATAATGCCCACCCCCCCTCACAGATCAAATATGCAAGCCGAGTGACCCCTCAAAGATGTAGGGAGAAGAAAAAGGGGGGAAAAGTGGAACACTATGGTGAAGGATGAGAAACACACAATGGAGAAAAATATGATAAGGGGGTCATGAAATTTCCAAAAGGAAATAAATTTCACTTAAATGTAAATTATGTAAATTTGAAATAGTATGTTTTGATATAATTAAATGTGTCATGGTTCAAAAAATAGGTTTTTTTTGTTTTTTGTTTTTTGTTTTTTGTTTTTTGTTTTTTGTTTTGTTTTGTTTTTGTTTTTGTTTTTGTTTTTTTGTTTTTGTTTTTTTTTTTTTTTTTTCGTTGGGAGATATTTTGGAAAAGATTAATAGATATGTATATATATGTGTGTAGTTTGATAAAATAAAAAAGGAGTTTGAGTAGAAAACGACCAAGTGCAAAGTGTAAAGCTCGTAAAGTTAGAGGGCTCAGACAAGGGTCCATGTAAATTATTGTAAATATTTCCTTGTCATGTAATGAACATAGTTATAAATCCCCTTCATGTATATGTATGGTTTGTATGTGTAGTTATATTGTATGTGTGATGTCATTGGTATGGAGCTTGAGTAAAGAGCCATATCTATGGGTTTGGAGGAAGATAACATATTTTCCTTTTGTGCATATGTGGCTACAAATGTGTGCAAGTGTACTCTTATTCTATATGAGTTATGTGTATTTTGATTCCTTGTGTAGCCATATTGCAATAACGAAGTGTAAGGTTGGTGGAAGCTCAACAAGTACACTTTAATAAACAAATTCTATGAGATTTGGAAATTGAACGATCCATATTAGGTTTAGGTTCACTACCTTGAGTCCATGATGAAGCAGAGAAGGAAGGGTCAGCATGGCCTTTTCTTCTAACTAATTGAAGGAAATATATTGGCTTAGGATCAAACCATGGTAACCATTAAGTTGTGTTGAGTACGAGCATCAAGCTGCGGCAACTTCATCCATTGCCTGAGGTTGTAAACGTTAACTCCAGTGCAAGGTAAACAATCAAGTGACCTTGAAGCCACATGACGGAAGATGAGAGACACTCGGGTGCAGTGAGGCAAATGAACATGAACAAATACAATGGTCTTAACACTTTGAAAGAATTGTGGGTGGCCTTATTATTGGGTCTTGGAGTACATCATATACCTAGGTCAAAGGCAACATTCAGCTCCAAAGAGAATCTGGGCTTCAAAGTAGAGTCAACACAAGGTAAAGGATTGGATCCCCTCACCACTGTGGAAGTGTGAAGGTAGACACTAGAGTAAGGCTTTGAGTGATATCTGGATCAAAATGAAAAATCCCATTTCTAAACAAATCTGGTGTTGGATCTACATTAAATAGTCAAGGTGTAGGGGAAGTAAGTTATAGCTAGATCCATCTGGACCCGTTGAATAAAATGGAACCCTATAACATCTTGTTTTATGAATTTTGTTTATGAAAAGGAGTGCCATTAGAGAACGACTAAACAATTTTCTCTTAAGAGTTAAGCTAGATTGTAGACACATTCATGTGACAAAGAGTGTATTAATCTAGTGTTATGAAATGAGCTCACAAAAAGATAGAAACGATAGATCAATGCCTTAGAAATAAGCCGCTTCGAGGGGGAAACCTCCTTTACATTACACAAATGAACAATTCTTGGATGATACAAATCACAAGACCTCCTTTCTATATATAGGAGTCTAAGTGGTCATAATATAATCAAAGCCGACATAACAATAATAATGTAAGGGCACAATAATTACCATAGTGGGATTCTTTGGGGCACAATAATAACAATATGAGGACTTCATGGACACAACAATATAATAAGGGGGTTACACTAGTAGTATAGGGACCTAACATATAAACAAAAGTATTTCTGCAACAGTCTTTATTAATATTCAGTTTCGCTTACAGACTCAAGACTTCCCTACGCACTCAGGTGTAGGGGTCCATGCACTCAGTTGCAGACTCTAATCTAGGCCTCTGCACACACAGTTGCATAGCCTTTCTTCCTACTCTTCTTCGCTAACTCTTTATACTTCACCCATAGACCAAAACATTACTTCATCATGACCATGCCTTAGACTCTCGAAGATACACCTATTTATATGATTCCATGATCTGCAGACCATGGGTAGATCTTGAAAAGCCAACTCAACTTACATAAAAGAAGGGTAAAACCCTTTATGATACTTTAACTATCTACGCACTCCGTAATGACAACTTGTGGAGACTTTACATCTTTATACAACAAAACTTGGGCTTTTGCCCCAATATTGACCCTTGAGGACCCCATCCCAATAGTAGATATCACCTGACACATCAACTCTTCTAGGTCTTCCAACAAGTTTGACAATAAATTTTCTCAAAGCCCTTAAAGCTTTAGCCCGCTGAGCTAAACCCACTAAAGAAGGAAGCCCCTAAGATCATGAATGAAAAACAATCCTCATTATGGTTCTAGACTAATTTAAACACAAATGGATTGCAAAGTTTGTACTACCAAATGTTGGTTTAAAATGTAGGTTGATTCTCATTTGATTCTTTAATTATTGACCTCCTTTGAAAAACATTTAGGGAGAGTCACCTCTCATAAGCATGTACCTTATCTTCTTCAGTATTCACTAAGAGAGATTGAATTCAACTTCCATACCCTTAGATGCCTTAAGTCCAAATGCATGATGATTTAGAATCCCTTCTTCCAAAAATTTTATCTAAAACAAATAAAAATACAAGCAAGAGTTTAACATTGTACCGCGATAATAACATTGAGTAAAAATAATCCATGAGGTGCACCTACTCTAAAATTGTATACTCCCTGTTTCTTTTGGCACCGTAAATATAACCTTTTGTTGGAGAAATCAACTAATGATATGTTGCACAAAAGATATAAAGGGACCAAAAGAGTATCCATTTTGTTGGACACTCTACCTACTGCAACAGAAATTAAACCCTCTCTTGTTCATACATCCATTGTTTTTTAAATCTATAAGTAAACAACCACATTTTTTTCAAATAAGCAGTCTTGTTCACATATGCAAAATCTAGTAGATAAACATAAATCTTTTGATCTACAGTAAATGGTATTAGTTCATCTCATAGATGATGATGAAAGAAAATAGTAAAGTTTCACCTAAAAGGTTCAACTACAGTTGAAAATGCAATAAACCCTGTAACAAAATACTTTCTAAGAAAATTGAGATGAGAATCTTACTAAAGCCCTTGGAAAGTAAAAATATCCAAGTTCATGTGAAACACTTTTAATTATGGTATCTCATCTAAGAAAAGTTTAACTCAAAGTTATAACATATAGAGAATAAATTCATGCCAATAACTTCCATTGTGCATCATAAGGAGTATCAGTGAAAACACTCAACCAAGTGCACTCATCAGAAATATTTCAATGCCCTACTAGATATTATCTCTGCAGCATAATGAGAATATAAGCATGAAATAGCATTCAAAGTTGTAGTTCCCTTCTACTGGGGATCACTAATATAATACAAATGAGTAAGGGATTGAACTCTTAATAATTGTTTGGTAATCAACTATTTCAGTATTCGCTTCATAACCTATAAATTATTTTGCATGTTTCTGATATTAGGGAGTACCCACACACACAACCAATTACCTACAGATTAATGGTAATTGAATTATTGTTGAGTAGACATGGGATGTGCATGAGACTTTCAAATTTCTTTAAATGTATAATAAAATAGATGGTTGAACAACAAAGCATTTTAACATCTTCAACGGTAGATTTTGATCATATCGCATGCATGCTATATGTAGATATAGAAAATAGTTTCTATGATTCATCTTGATATAACTGAACATGATAGGTTGAAGTAAAGCAATTTTCTATTTTTAGTTAACAAATATAATTACAATAATGAAGCTATAATCACTTATAACTTCAAAATTTACTTTTTTAGATTGAAAATTTGAGAACCATGAGTATTTATTTATTATGAGGTCATAGGAGGTCAACACAATGCATTATTATATGACTATTACTCACAAATCAATCTGCACTATGAAAGTGCTGATGGTGCATCCTGATGCATAAGATGTCATGGAATGTTTCTCCTGTATGAACTGCATTAATACATATGAAAAAGTAGGAGCTCAAACAAGAAATTTCATAATTTTTCCTTTTTGAAAAAATAATATGAACCCATTAAAATATAAAAAATAGATTGAAAAGGTATGTTACTTTGTGAAGAGAGGCTTCTATGGTATGCCTAACTAAGGCTTTGGGACAAGTCCAACTTATTTTGTGATTTCATTCAACATGAATAGAATAAATTGATAAGTACTAAGGAAACATTGCAACAAAAATTTGGCATGCCAAAAATTGAATTATGAATATTGAATATGTTTTTTGCACATAAATGGTAGCCTTTATTTCAAGTTCACTGGAACTTTGGACACGGTCCTTTTAAGGACTACAACTTCCTCCCATGGTTAAGATATTTTTATCCTATTACAAACATGCCAAAGTGATAATGAAAGTACTTAATCTTTCTTAGCAAGTTGACAAGTCAATATAGACACAATCATCAAACATTTATAGATGCATATTATGTAACCACTTAAACAAAGAGGGGACAGAGTCAATATTGTCTAGAAAAAAATGGTAAGATATCATGTCACTTTCCTACATTTGTACATGCATGGTATTGAGTAATCCAGTTAGACCTGTTGCTTGTTAAGGTTTAGGCTTGTGTTTCCCAATCTTCCTACCAGTGAGCTTCCTCATAAACTTTGTTTTTTTCTCTTTTTAGTTTTCCTTGTTTGGAAGTATAAGACAACTGCTTGGGTTAAAGTAAATTCCAACATGTAAGATTGATTACACCAGACATAGTTGGACAGTAAGATAAGTGTCCAATGTCTCTTATAAATTTTTACTTAAGTTGAAATACAATCATGTAAAGCATAAAAAACTGCCAAAAGAATCCCTTACCCAAAACCCCCAACATATGCTAGCAATACTTCATAAGCTATTTCCCAAAGATCATCACTTGATAAACCTGCACAATCAAGAAGATACATCTCCTTATACTTTCTCAAGTTTCAATATTATTATCAACCCGCCTATTAAATTCCTTCCATCCATTCCATGACTTGTTTGTAGAATGAATATTGGTAGTCTACATCTCAATTAAACAAATAAATCACCACATATCATGGAATTACTTGACTTATTCTATGTAGAAATTCCCACTGTAGATCAACATATTATGCAATATACTAAAACACAATACAAGGTCTACTTCTACAACACTTTCCATAAGCTTAATCGAATTGAGCAATATCAAGAGAACACATATAACTAACAAAGAGAAATAAATCACACATAACACAGAAGAAATAACCAGGGGAAAGCCTCAGCTTAAAACCCCAACTCTGTATTATCATACAAGTGGAAATATACTCTGGATTACAAAAAGAATCAACTCACAAGCTATCCTTCTCTCTCTGCAATCCCTCTACTACTCATAGACAGTCAAAGGCCTCTCTCAAACCTTCTCCTCTACCCTCCAAGTCTCCTATTTCTTTGTGCAATTTACCTTGGGGTCCAGTGTAGCTACTTGTGTGAACTGGCCTCTTCACACACTCACTAACCTCTGATATAACTACGCAATCCTGAAGGAGATAAATCCTTCTACATGGATGAGCTTCCTTTATAGGAAAAATCCATCCAACTGATAGTACATTGTCCCTCCTCTAATCTCAATTAGGTCTCTATCTGAACTGACATGCATGATTCATGAGAGAATATTCAGTTATCTGAAGTGCAATAGTTATATGCAAGCATGCATTAACTAACTGAACTCACATTAATTTAAACAAATTGTTTAAATCAATCTAACTAGACTCGACTCAGTTAAATGAGCCAACTAATTACAACTCAAATTAGAACTCGTCCTTATCTCTTTAACTGATGGATAAATTCCTCAATTAAT
>APFE031757745.1:12914-27385 GCA_000404065.3 Pinus taeda
ATGATTAACATAATAATAATTTATAATGATTTATATCAATAATTAAACAAAATTAAATATTCAAAATTCTACAATTAATATTATTAAAACAGCCGACATTCATCTCATTTTTAATCTTCTCCTTATTACTATTTAAATCCTTCAATTAAGCTCTTCTTCTATCATGCATTCAAGTAGTCCTGATGATGGATCCCAGTTGGGATTTGAAACGTTGACAGAAAAAATGGTTTTTGCTGTGGATTCTCCAGTAATTTCAATAGAAGGAGTTACTATACACATGAAGATAGTGATGGTTTATCCAATAGTGATGAAGATAAAATTGAACAAGATTACAGGCTACTGATGGCTTATGACAATGATGATTTTTTGAATGCCTTAGAAGAGGAAGACTTTCGTGAAGAAATCACTAAACTCAAACTCTGTTTAGAAGAAAATAATATGATCATAGATACATTGACACACCAACTCATAGAAAGAGAAAAACACAATGAAAATCTAGAATGTGAAGTTGTGGGTCTAAGAAAAGAACTTGAGAAGACAAAATCTCTTAATCTTAGATTTGCTAAAGGATCTAAAAATTTAAATGAAATCAGCAAAGTTCAAAGTTCTCTTCTGATAAAGACAGGTCTTGGATATACTGAAGAATCATCTCAATCATAGAAGCCATCAACCTTCACCAGAAGCTATCTTGATGCAGCAAAGATTAGTGAACAATATGTCAATCGTCAGCGAATGCCTAAAATTACCCATCAAGTAAATCATACTCAATTTACTCCAAGGAATAATATCAGTAGAAGCTTCAACCAACAGGTAAAAAATGCCAAAAGATTCTATGATCGCAAAAACTTCTTTAATGGGAAATGGTTTTCATGTCATAACTTTGGGCATAAGGCTGCTCAATATGTTGGTTACAAAACCATCATGACTAGAGATGCACGAAATCAAAGGAGTGTAACAATTAGTCAAGAAAAGTTCCTATAATAACTTTTCTCCTCTTGAAAATGAAGTAGAATGTTTGATTCGTAACAACTTTGGTCATGAAGAATCTGAATGCAGGAGAAAATTTCGGCCATCACTTCAAAAGGAGAAAACAACATTAAATCCCAAGATATGGAGAAAGAATGAATCTCAATCAGGAAGATGTGGCATAGCTCTGTATGCAGAAGGACAAGAAAATTAGTGGTACATCAACAACAAATTCTCCAAACATGTGACAGATGATAAAGAGAAACTTCATTCATATAATGCTTTAGGAAAGGAAAAGAATGTCTCATTTGGAAATGACACTCAAGCTGTCATTTAGGTAAAGGTTCTGTCTTCTTGAAAGAAAATGTTAAAGTTGGAAATGTCATGTATGTAAATGATTTAAAGCATAACATGTTGAGTGTCAGTCAAATGTGTGATCAAGGAAATTGAGTTGTGTTTCGATTGAACGGATGTGTGGTTCGTGAGCTTGATATAGGAAAGACCGTGATCAAAGGTACAAGAACTCCAAACAACTTATACATACTCAAAGGAGGACAACAACATTGATATATAAGAAAAATAGATGAAAACTGTCTATGGCATAGAAGATTGGGACATCTAAGCTTTTCTCAAATAAGAGAAGCATGCAAGCTCAAGGCAGTTCATGATCTTCCAGATATCAACATCCTAGAAAATACCATATGAAAACCATGTTAAGTCGGTAAGAAAACTAGAGTTCACGTCAACGAAAAAGAAGGATCAACAAATAAGCCTCTTGAACTCATCCATACTGATTTATGTGAACCAACAAGGAAAAAGTCACCTCGTGGAGAAGAATAATCTATTTTATTTATGGATGATTTTTCTAGGATGTATTGGATAGGTCTACTAAATCATAAAGATGAAGCATTTGAAAATTTTAAAGCCTTCAAATCTTTAGTTGAAAATGAATTAGATCGAAAAATCAAATGTCTCAAATTTGATTGAGGGGGAGAATTCATATCAGATGAATTCTATGACTTTTGTGAACAACATGGAATAAAGAGGTAATTCTCTATCATAAGAACTCCTCAGCAAAATGGCATGGTGGAAAGAATGAATAGAATAGTTCAACAAATGGCTCGAGCAATGCTTGATGAATCTGGAACTCCTGCAACCTTCTGGGGTGAAGCTGCATTTGTTGCCGTGACTATTCTCAACAAAGCGAATGTTCGGGTAAATAGAAATCAAACTCTATATGAAATTTGGTATGGTGAGCATCATACTATAAAAGACTTTAGAGTGTTTGGAAGAAAATGTTTTAGCAAAGGACTGATGAAAAACTTGGTAAGTTCGAACCCAGAGAAGATGAAGGAATTTTTCTTGGTTAATCATCCAGAAGTAAAGGATACAAATGTTATAATAAAAGACTTTGAAAAATTATTAAAAACATTGATGTTGTAATTGATGAAGCGTGCAGAAATCTAGAATAAATGAAATCAACAGAGTGAGGAATATGGGGAATGACTTCCCACATCAAATAAAAATGATATAGAAGAAGAAACCAATGAAGCACTAGAAGAATATACAACAGCCAAGGAAAAGAATCCATCCAGATATGTTTAGAAGAATCATCCAGAATCCCAAATTCGAGGAGAAAAAGGGGTTGGTGTATAGACAAGAAGAACTCGTATAGGTACCTCAAGTTATCTAGCATTACTATCCTCCACCGAATCTCATAATGTAAATGAATCCTGCAAAGGTGAATGTTGGGTCAAGGCCATGGATGAAGAACTGGACCAAATTGAAATGAATGATACTTGGGAATTAGTTCCTAGACCTCATGATAAAAATGCTATAGGAAAAAAACGGATATTTAAGAATAAGTTGAATGAAAATAGAGAAGTTATTAGAAACAAGGTAAGACATGTCTATAAAGGGTATGCTCAACAAGAAGGTATAGATTTTGAAGAAACTTTTGCCCCTATTGCCGGACTTGAATCCATAAGGATGCTTCTTGCTCTCTCTAGTTTTCGAAAATTCAAAGTATATCAAATGGATGTAAAATCAACCTTTCTTAATGGAGATTTAGAAGAAGAAGTTTATATTGAACATCCATAAGTATTCATTCTTGGAAATGATGCAAAACTCGTATTCAAGCTCAAGAAGTTTCTCTATGGTCTAAAACAGGTTCTAAGGGCTTAGTATTACCACCTTGAAAATATCTACAACAACAAGGTTTCAAAAAAGGTTATGCAGATAGCAATTTATACACAAATATTGAAAATGATAAACTGCTAATTATTGTTGTTTATGTTGATTATATAATCTTTGGTGGCAATGAAGAATCCATGGGTTCGAATTTTTCTTCAGTAATGCAACAAGAATTTGAAATGTCCTTACTTGGTGAACTTACTTATTTTCTTGGTCTACAAGTACAACAAACAAAAGATGGTATTTTTCTTTCACAAACCAAATATCTCAAGTAGATATTGAAGAAGTACAAAATGGAAGATTCTAAACCAGTATGTACTCCAATGGTAACATGATGCAGTCTTAGTTCTAATGATGAATCACCAACAATAAACCAACCAACTTACAGATCTATGATTGGAATTTTGCTTTATCTAACAAGTACCAGACTTGATATCATGCATGCATTAGGAATTGTTGGAAGGTTCCAAGAAAATCCAAATGAATCACATCTCTAGGAAATCAGAAGAATTTTCAAATATCTTCAAGGAACTCAGGACTTTGGACTATGGTATCCTAAAGATACAGACCTTACTCTTCATGCATATACAGATGCAAATTGGGCAGGAAATGTTGATGATCGAAAGAGCACTAGTGGAGGTGCATTCTATATGGGTTCTCGGTTAGTGTCCTAGTTCAACAAGAAACAAAATTTGATTTCCTTATCTATAACTGAAGCAGAATATGTGGTTGCTACATCTTTCTACACAGAACTACTTTGGATGATGCAAACATTGCAAGGCATTCAAATCACATGTACTCCATCCATTTCCATTCTATGTGTTAATACAAGTGCCATCAGTATTTCAAAAAATCCTATCATGTACTCTAAGACCAAGCACATACCCATTAAGTACCATTTTATATGAGAACAAGTGCTTGAGCAAAAGGTTAAATTGGCGTATGTTCCCTCCAAAGAAAAGGTTGCGGATATATTCACTAAACCACTTCCCAAAGAAACATTTGAATATCTCAGACAAAAGCTCAGATTAGTTGTTGCATCATCTTATTGTTAAATCCAATTTTCAGAGGAAGGTTATTATACATGAGTTTCATGAAGTATAGTTTCATATACATGTGAGTTTCTATGGCTTAAGGAGCATATATGTTTTTCTAACAAAAAAATAGTGGGTTAGACCTTGATATGGGTGCTCTGTCTAATATTCATGATTATAGTATGATGATATACTTTGTTCATTGATTTGTCTGACAAAGATTCCTTGATGACTAACTTGTTGACAATGCGCAAGTAGCACAGGTTTAGGGGGAGCATTAGCCTTCACACACATTCTGCATCGTCGGCATCATGATTGCCGAGTTCAGCTATGGCTTTAGATACTTATATCATTTGTTGCATAAGTCATGGGTGTGATATGACTTCTTCTGTCATGGTCTATATTGAATGAGTCCTATTGGATATATGATGTAATTTGTATCCCCACTTTTCATGGCATGGATGATGCAATAATTGCTCTATTTTTTTCATGTATAAACAATTTGTATATCCCCACTTGGTTGGGTGGATGAGTCAAATATGGTGTATCCCCACTTGGTTGGGTGGATGAGTCAAATATGGTGTATCCCCACTTGGTTGGGACATTGATGTATGTATGAGTCATTGGTGATAGGAAGGTCACACTCACATAGTCGAGTTATAGAGTTATGTTATTATTTTGGATTTTTTTTTTTTTGCAGAAAATATTTTTTTGCAGACTCTACGTGTGCTCAGGGGGAGCATGGACGGCTTAGTGTATCTCAACATGTACAAAGGGGTGGTTTAATCAGAGAATTCAACATTTCCTAGGAGGAGAATGATCAATGTTCATATTCAGCTATTCAGATATGGAAGTCTTCATTTTGGTCAACCCTTTACCCTTGATTTCAAAGGGGGAGAATATCTTGGTCTGCCTTTTGCCCTTGATGTCAAAGGGGGAGAGTATTTTGGTGTTGTTTTTATCTCTAACAACTTTCAGTAATGAACACTACCATGGTTTCCATCAAGTCCAAAGGGGGAGATTGTTGGCATTATGATACAAGTGTTGTCCTTGATGGCAACTCACTCACAGGTCAATTCAGTTTTGATGAAAGGCAAGCCACAGTGTAATAGGTCCATAAAGATGTAACAAGGCATTGATACAGAAGAACATGAATATGTAACAAAAGTCTACTAATCAAAAT
This sequence comes from Pinus taeda, assembly GCA_000404065.3. Classification (NCBI taxonomy): domain Eukaryota; kingdom Viridiplantae; phylum Streptophyta; class Pinopsida; order Pinales; family Pinaceae; genus Pinus; species Pinus taeda. The sequence goes on from APFE031757745.1 coordinate 18,291, forward strand.
GAAGAAGTTGAAGGTAAAGGATGGTGAAAAATAGTTTAAGATGTATACATAGGTCCACTTAATCAAAACAACATATACACGCTGGTTCATAGAAAAAAAGAGAGTATACGTATACACACACTCTCACAAGAAGAAAGGCATGTATATGTTGGAAAATCAAGGAAATCCAAGAGGAGACAATACCAAGGGTCAATACCATGGTATTAGCCCAAAATATTGAGTGGATTAAGGATTATTTGATCATGTCCAAGAATACCACAAGTCCTAAGTGGTTTTGGTCTGAGGTATTGAGAAAGGCATAAAACTATATAAGGAGGAGAAGATCATAAGGCTAGAGTGTGCAAGTGAAATGGTTTCTAAGGAATACTTCTATCTGAAGTATATCTTGTAGGGGCTATGTTTATGATTTGATCTAAAATATTTTGTGCACCTTGAATTCAATGTTGGATCAAGATCATGAGACCTAAAATGACTTATCATTAAATGATCTGATATTGGTTGGGCTAGATCTGATTATGTACACTTGTTTTATTCGTTAAATGTCATGATCTAGGTTTGTTTGAAGTCTAGAATAACAACGAAGTCATGAGTTAATATTTGCAGATCTATACATTGGTTCGTCTTGGTAAAAGTGTGTGTACATGTAGGTTCTACTCTTCCAAGTAGCGTATACAAAAGAATATCTTTTTCTCCAAATCTGACAGATCTATCTTATCAGTTCTGTTGTTTTACTGTTATCTATTAATGACGTCTTCTTAGATCTGAATGTAAAACTGAATGCATAAGGAGTTTGGTATATGAATGATTGATTGTATAAGTGAGAAGGGTGATCTCTGCTACTGCCTATGTAAAGCTCTGTAAATTGACAATAGATGTTCAATATATTGCTGGTTGGTACAAACTTGATTCATAAGTTTTATGTTTCAATAGTTTTGAAGGTATACGCAGGTTTTATTAAAGGAAGTAGCGTATACACGCAGGTTGGGTTCAGTAAAGTAGTGTATACATTTTGATGCATGATTTTTGAGGTTGCAACATGTTTTGAATGATAATGAAGGTTTTTGGGTTCAACATAGTGTTCTGGTGACAATGATCTGATTGTTTAGATTAACTGATTATTGGTTGATGCATTTTGAATGTTCTTATGGGTCCAGTATGAAAATTTAATGAAATTATGTTTTCATGTGTATTGTTGTGTGCCAAGAGCATCCAGTTTGAAAATTTATGAAACATGGTCCCTGGAAGAAGAGAGAAGGTCGTAGCCTTCTGTAGGCTGGTGCCTACATACTAGTAAACACATTTGCTAGTACAAGAGTTAGGGGGTTACAACTACCTTCTAGTAGAAGCTGGAAAACGAGAGAAGGTTGTAGCCTTTTGCAGGTGGGTGCCTGCGTATTGGTATGAGACTGCACCAGTACAAGATTATAAACATATTTTCTTATTATTAAAAGAAGATAGAGACAACATCAGTAGGTGGTTTTTCCCCGCTTTGGGTTTCCACCTTAAATCTTGGTGTTCATGTGTGTTGCTTATGTGTGATGGTTTATTATGTTTTTACTGCACTATTTATTAAGTTACTGATGCACTGATTAAAGATCAACACATGATAAATTGACAAAATCATAAGTTCCCTAGGTAGACACTAGTTTCTCTAATCATAGTAGTGTGTACACACTAGTTCACTTCATAGAAGTAACGTATATAAATCTGTTTGGGAAATGAAAAAATATTGAACTAATAATACTTATTCACCCCCCCCTCAGTATTATTTCCAACAGATTGACCTTCATAGATGAAATCATTTGGAGATTTGAATCTCAAGCGTCAGTAGGTCCCCAAACAATATCTGGGAAGGGATCTACCATTGCCCCTCAAGCAATTGAGTCATCAATTGTAGCTCGTGTTGAGATTCAAAACAAAACTGAAGGATTTGAACAAAGCTTTTAAGATACACCTATCAAACACTTCAACCCTTCTAATATATATGAGGGGAATTCTTGTAACTTGAAATAAGGGGAGGGAGAAATGAGTGGAGTAGAACCATGATCTATTGAGACAGATTGACAAACTCCTGAACATGGACCCCTTGTGATACCTATTGAGAGAAAATCATATCCTGATCTAAGTAGTGCTATGAATCCCCCTCGAGGGTTGAACCTCAACCAAAATCCACCTTCTCTAGTAATACCTCCTAATCATGAAATCCCTGAAAACTATGGCAAATTTTCAACCATATGGAAAACCAAGTGTCACAAGCTCAGACCTTGACCATAGAATATCCTATAGTCGATCCATTGGCCAATGCTTTGATGAAAGCCATCCCATAACAAAATATCCTAACTTTTCATGGAATGACTTCAGAAGATCCTGAGGCATTCTTGTTCAAGTTCAATGTTCAATGTAGAGGGTATGATTACACTATTGATCCGTAGAAGTTGAAATTGTTTCCTTCTACTTTGAAGGGAGCGAATTTACGGTGGTTTATGGGATTAGGAGGGGGTACTATAGATTCCTTGGATGGAATGAAAAATTATTTTCTTACCAAATATCAAGATTATTACTGATCTAGGGACTTAAAAGATGAAATCTTTAAAATGATGTCAAAGGATGGCGAAACCTTAGAGGAACACCTTGGGAGATTTCAGTACAACCTACAAAGATCACCTTGTGCCACTCTACCAAAGGAAGTACTGAAGACTATTTTAATTAAAGGCATGAAAGATGAATGGATAGAAACACTTAATTTGATGGGGAAATGTGATATTTCCCAAGAGGAATATGATGATATTGCTAAACTGTGTATCAGGTACTCATGAGGAAGTATGCGAACCAAGTTTGGAATTCAGAATTCTCTTTCTAGAACCAAAAAAACCCCAGGTGGAGGCGTAACTCGAGCATAAATTGGTAATCTTTTAGAAGATTTTAAAGCAGATATTTTGTGCACATTAACTACACAACTATATTTCTTACAGGCCAAGCAAAAACAAGCTAAGGCAGAATGATCTCTGGCCATATTTTGTCCTTTCTGTCAAAAGAAACACAACCAAAGGGAATGTGCATTGGATACAATCAAAACATGTGTTATCTACACTAAAGATCATTCGACAGATCGATGTCCATCACTCCCAGTATTAAAGACCATGTTCAAAGAAGCTGAGGAAGACCTAGAAACAACATATCTTATGATAGGACAACGTTAATGCTAGGCTCATCCTTTAGGTAGGATGCATGATACATCTCTGTTTTATTCTGGATAGTATGTTCAACAACAAGTTCCTGGGTCTACGTGGTAGGGACAACCATATTTTAATTCCACTCAGAAATCCCAACCTTATGCCGCACCTACTTGGAAAAATCAACCATTTACCAGGCCTACATGGCCAAATCAACAATATTCTACTCCATGGAGAAATTCAACCAATAACCCCTATCCTTCACAATGGACCAATTCATTTGTACAAAACTCAATGTGGCCTCAAAACTGGAAGCTCCCTACAAGACCAATTAATTGACCTGTCGGGACTCTTCCCTAGTCTCAATCATCATTGCAAGCCCCATTTCAATTAAACTCAAACCCCCAACCCCTGATACGCCCATAATTTCCTGCCTAGATTAATCCTAACCAGAACAATAGACCTGTTCAATATTTATAATTTGTTGAAAGTTCAGATTATGAAATAAATCTCCTTGAATGTACTGAACTATGACTGAGATCTGCATGACTTATCTTCCTCGAAGGTGATTAATCTAATCAAGAACAAGAGGATAATTAAACTCATATTGAGGAACAGCCGGTAGCAAAACATATTCGTCCAAAAGTAATCATTTATGAAACAAAACCAACCGATGGAGCGACCAAGCAACAAGGTTCTGATAAAATTACATATTCTTCTCCCCCATTTCCCAAAATACCCACAGTAATTAAACCAACCATTCATTTTGATTTTGATCTTGTAGGGAAATTAAATAATTTATGTATAAAAATTCTGCTCCTCTAGGCTATACGAGACATTCTAATTTATGCTAAAATAATTAAAGAGTTGTGTGGTAAAAATCCTGGGAGGAAACCTAAAGACCCACCAGTAGTCCACATTGTAGGGACATTATCCAACCTCATTTTAGGAAAATAGATACCTGTTAAGTATGATGACCCCAAAAATCCAGTAGTATCTGTCAAAATTTAGTGTCGCAACTTTCCAAATACCTTGGTGGACTTAGGGGCAACTATAAATATTTTAACTCACGAAACCTGTGGTATTTTGGGTATGAAAACTTTGAAACCAACTTCGACCTTATTAGAGTTAGCTGATAGATCAATAGTTAGGCTAGAAGGTACTATGGAAGACATTATTGTCTATGTGGACTCTTGGGAAAACCCGATAGACTTTTTGGTTATTAGCCCAAGGAAATGTCATAGAAACCTTATCTTATATCTGCCTGCTAAACCCAACATGCCTATTGAAAATTATCAGCCATGCCTGCACAGATATCAAGAGGAAAATATGCATTGTCCTTTCCCATTAGATGAAGCCCTTGAATTTGAAATTCAGACAGAAGATGATATAATTAATGGTTTCATTAAAAAACCATCTACTGCAGGGAATCCAACATGTCAAATGGTAAAAGCTATACTCGAAAATGAAGGCCAGGAGGATCCGTTAGAAATTCTAAATAATGATCATATACTCATGACTGCTGTCTATAATAGCATCTCAATTGAAATTGAATCTGGTAAGACCCTCAATATTAATTCCAATTTGGATGAACAACAACAAGAAAAACTAATCTAGATTCTTCGTAGATATAAACATGCTTTTTCTTGGGAATATTCAGGTATGAAAGGCATTGACCCATAATTATGTATTCATCATATTTATATAGAGAAATATGCCCATGCTATTTAGTAGCCCTAGAGAAGATTAAATCCACATCTCAGAGATATAGTAAAACAAGAATTACAAAAGCTGTTGGATGTAAATTTTATATATCCCATTTCAAACAGTTAGCGGGTCTCCCCATTAGTTTTCGTCCCTAAGAAAAATGGCAAGTGGAGAATTTTTGTAGATTATAGAGAACTCAACAAGGCTACCCAGAAAGACAATTTCCCCGTTCCATTTGTAGACCAAGTCCTTGATACTATTGCTGGGAAGGAATTATTCTCCTTCCTCGATGTTTTCAATGGTTATAACTGTTAAATTCCTATACCAATAGGTTTCATTTTTCATGATTGACACTGGAAGTGCTAAATATGTTCATCCCTGCATGCTGTAGAGGTTCCATATTTTGTATACAGACAAAGAAAATTAAAAAATGAAAAGAGGGTATGCCTTAAAAGAATAACCAAAAGGCAAGAAAATTAATTGGTTAGAAAAAATAGTGAAAATGAACCCTAAACCAAAGACCAGGAAAGTGGCCAGTCAAAATGCCACTGCTATCTTATTTGCAAATTCACCATGTGGAGGTACTGCTACTTATTACATTTGATGGATGGTCCAATAGTTCAATCTGGACCATGCCTTGTTTGAATTGCTGTTGTAGAATAGAGAAAGAATATCTGTCCAAACAGTTCAAGCTTGGCAGATGAGTAGCTAGGTAGAGAATTTAAGGAGCCCAACTGCTTAATTTGGGCCCTTGGAAGAGATAAGGGTACATTTAGATAGAAGGATAGTCAAAAGAAAAAGAAAACAATCAGGGTTTTCCAATTCAAGTGCACCCAATGCAAAGGAAGAAAAAATGTTAGGTATATTAGGCTGGGTAGGTAGTTTGAGGTTGCAGAAGCAAGGAGGTAATCACTTGTGGTCTTGTCAAGAAGGACTCATCTCACTTATGGCATTGACACCATGGCAGTTATTTGATGGTACAACAGGGAAGCATGACTAACTTCCCCTTTCATTTCCCCAGAAATCATTCACTAACATCCCCTCAAGGACCTTGGGATTTGCCCAAAAAAGTCCAGTTTCACTCCATTTTTATTAAAAACCAAGTTGACATCTGAGTTGACTTAGTGAAAAGAAGCCACATTTCTTGTGTAAAAATGGTCATTCCATGCTATTTCATCTTTTTAACATTTGTCCATTCATTATCATTCCAGAAATCTCATATTAACAGCTAACCCTATTGTATAGCTCCCTAAATCATTTCCCTACCCCTATTCTACAAAAACTATATTAAAAACCCAAAAATATTAAATATCCCACCCCATAGCAATATAGCTATATAAATATAAAGTTCGGGAAACATTAGGTCCATTTGGGACTCTATGCTAACCCATCTGCATTCATAAACCTTTGGGATTTATTTAAAACCCGGTTAAATAAATAACCATGTTAAACCCCCCTCGCGCACCAATTATACCCTATTACCCTCTGCGCAAACATTTCACTATGGATTTCGTTTAATATATGGTTAAATGAATAACCATATTCCCGCACCGAAAACACATTAAACCTATAACCTATGGTTTTAACCCGCCGAAACCATGCAATAATCAATGTTTATCGGGCGCGCTTTTCTGCTAAACTTCGATCATCTTGCCCTCCCATCCACCGTAGGATCGGCTCTCCCAGATCCGACGGCCCTAATCAATATCGGGCGCCCCTTTGTAGCAGTACGATAGTACCCAATGGTTGACGGTTCACCGTCGTACACTAGGACAGCTGTCGGCATCCTATTGCATCGGTCCACCCCTGACACATACCGCTCCCATACCAAAGGCGGTCTGATGGAAACCGCTTACCGCCCTCCCCTGTTGCCTACGTCACCACATGACGTTGCCGCCATGTCGCCTGCCACTACACTATACCTGCGCCATGTCACTCGCTGACGTCACCACCCCACCACCGTGTCATGTGCCACGTCATCTCTTACGTCATGTGCCACATCATCCATCGTACCTGCTACACAACAAACGGGACGTCATGATGACGTCATCCGAGAAAAGTGCCAAAAGCACCAAAAGGTCCAAATTTGGTTAAAAAGTCGTGAAAATGACTATTTTTGGCTTATTTCTATTTTGTTGCTGCGCAAACAACGTGCATGCGTTTTTCTGTTAAAATTGCTTTCAGAGCTTATACTCTCATCAACTTGCCAACCCGACTCCATAGCTCAACTTCACAGCCCAAGCTGTGCCTACTAACCATCCTCAGCGCCCTGGACACAGGTATTTACCCGATTTCTGCCTAAAACCCTGTTTTTCATACTTCTCTATTTAAATTGCCGAAAGAACCTGTGTTTGTTTCCAAAGAAGTTCCTACCGATTTCTCACTGACCTGCATAAACCATTTGAGCTGGTAATTCACAATAAACCTGCAAATTTGCGCTCATTCCCTCTGCAAAAGAGCCACTCCAACACACTGTGCATCCATATGCGCCCACAGAGACTTCAAAAATTGCTCGATTATTAAGTTAAAATATTACAATGCCCTGTTTCCGTTGATTATAACCTGTTTCCTAAAGGGGGAACCCTCAGCTTCCCTTTCCCTCTGCAGACTTGTGCCCCTTGGGAAAAATTCAATACAAATTCTCTCGGCATCCTACCCACAGAGCCTGCAATTTGGCAAATTTATGCAAAAAAACCCAGTCTTAGTACTACAAATTTTTTGTTCATCATAAACTTCGTACAGAGAAATTTGTTTGAGATAGAAAATCAGTTTTCATACTTCTGTCAGTATCCTCAGAACCTCAATTCTACCTCCTATTGCTACTTATACCTATATTGCATTCAATACAAGCAGTATAAATCATGGATACTCCAGTAGCCTTGAACATTGCTCCTTTGAATGCTCCACACATGGATTTAGAGTGGCTACCTTTGGCAGACAAAGAATTCCTGATCAAAGATATGATGGGCCTAAATTCTCACCTCAAAATTGTGTGCCAATTCAGAAATAATCACAAAAATAACACAGATATTCTAGGGATTTGGCAATCCAGTATGCCCATCTATTACCTCCCATCAGTCAATGTGCTGCCTGATTTCATTCATCTATGCCATGCACACTATGAACCCACTCTGAGAGCAATTCTCAGTCCAGATGGGTCTGTGCTATTCTATATCACTCCTCAATCCATAAATGAAATGCTAAACTTTGAGCCTCCTCAGCCTTTGGCTCCCCTTACAATGAAACTCTTGCTGGATTAGGGTGCAAGGCTCTCTAAGGCAGAAATATCAAGAGTTAGTCAGTTGTTTATGCATCTGCAGTTCCAGTATGATCATCCTCCTCCCTATCATCAGGCCTCATTTAATGAAACATGCAAGCTCATGGTGGATATGATTTACTACATTTTAGGATGCAAAACAGGAGAGTTTGTAGATGAGATTGTGTTTATGCTCTTAACCATATTCACTCTAGGACAACCCCTTGCTATCATGTATGACTATGCCACCTTCATAGAAAACAAGATACATGAACAATTCATGATGATGGAGAGAGAAAGAGTGTTTAAATACACCTCCTACATTTACCATCTGCTGCTGTAATATCACCCAGATAGTTTCAAGGTTCCTCTCAGGAGATTAGACCCAAAAGGAGAGAGGAGATCTGTCATTTATTGGACCTCAGTTTTCCATGAAGTCCACTATTCTCCATACACATATTGTGAGTTTATTGACCTATTCATCTACCCAGCTACTTGCCTATTAATGGTGACTCCTCCTACCAGACTCACTACTGAAATGCAAAGAATTTTGCATCTTTCAAAGGGCTACAACATTGGTGATTGGTACTTCTACCAAAACCACACAGTGATAAGAATTTATGGCTGTGAGTTGTCCCCTTATAAGCCACCAAGATATGTTACCATGAGACCTTTTGCCTTGGAATATTTCAGGCAGTTCAGTAATGCAAACTTGACTCATTTCCATGGGAAAAACAAAAAGGCACAGCTTAAAATCAGACACCAGTTGGGTCCCTTTATTTTCAACAAAAGGGAAGAAGCATGGAAATATGCAGACAATATGCTGGGACAATAACTCATGTTGAAAAAAAGCTTCTACTGGGCACCATATGACCCTGAACACTTCATAAGCCTTAGAAGAATAAAACACAGGCTTTCAGGATATGTGCACCAGCCAATCCCCTACATTGAACAATATG
>APFE031757745.1:30465-140143 GCA_000404065.3 Pinus taeda
ACCTACCCCAGATTCAACTTTAGCAGTAGGTGCATCAACTTCAGCAGCAACTACAACAGCAGCAGTGTAGGAGGCCAACTTGAGTATGGAGGCCATGATGAAAGAGATTAAGGCTCTAGAATTACAAATGATAGAGATGAAAGAAACCAAAGAAAAGCTAGCCAAGATTGAGGCTAGTTATGATAAATCAAAGTGACAATTGCTGAGAAGACCAGGGAAGTAAAGGCCCTAGAAAATAAAATAAAGGCCTTGGAGAAAGACCTCACTCTCCATAGAACCCTGACTGAGATAAAAACAATTTTGTGGAATAAAATTGGTCAATCTCTTGCTGATCAATGGACAACAATACAAACCATTTTTGACCAAATAGAATTGATGGCTGTAGCTCAGCATGAAACTCATAAGGCCATAACATTATTAGCAGATAACCCTGAGCAGGCCAATCGATTGATTCACTTCTTGAATACTAGTACTGGCGACCGGCTGGCAGCACTGAACATTCAGAACAGGACAGAGACTATTGTAAGAGTCAAGAAAGTGCTGAGCATGAGAAATTTTGTCTAAACCATAGAAAGAATTTAGATAGAGGCTTCCAAATTTACAAAACAAAGGTTTACCCAGCCTAGTCAATAGCACTGGAAGGCTGCTAAAACAGGAACAATATGCAAATAGGATGAGTACCTATGTACAAAATCAAATCGCAGCATCATCAAGCAGCACAGAAGAAGAAGTCCCTCCCACAGGGCAGAGTTTATATGACAAACTGGAGGATTTGTTTTACATAGAGCATGAGGTAGCACACCTTTTTCCAGTTTGGCCGAATTATTACACCTACACTGAAGCTGATGAAACATTATACAAATTAAGAAAACATCAATTGCCAACTGAGGATTGGTGCAAAGTCTGCTTCAGATTCTAAAGTAGTTTTGATTCTCTTCTCATTTATTGTCTGCATAAGCAAGTTGCATTATGTGTCTCGACTACCAAAAAATTAAAATTAACAGTGGGTGAAATTCGCGCTAATATTCAAAAGCGCAGACCAGGTGGCACAGGACAGCACTACAGGACAACATATCAAGGAAGCAGTCACTCACTGACTGCCAGAGTCAAAGGGTCAACAACACACAGGACACCTGCTACAACAAATAAAGAGCTTTTAATTCCTCAGTTATTGCTGCACGATTTTTCCACAAATAGTTATTGATTATGTCAGAGTAGATGGAAACATTGATGCCCAGATATTTCCCTATGGGATATTTTGTAAAACTCCTATATATACTTGTTAAAGAGATGTATTGTAGGTTGGTGATTTTCTTTCTGAACTGCGCTGTAACATATCAGACTGTATTAATACAAAGTGCTATTGAAGTTCACTGTGTCTGAATCATCTGAAGGTGGATTGGATGTTCTGGGACCTGCTACAGAATTCCTGTGTCATGCTACAGAACAATAAGTTATACTAAACTGTATTCTATGTTCTCTATATTTGTAAATTCCATGTATGTTTCATGATCTTGATAATAGAGAAGAAGAATAGCATAGGATTTGTTTAAATGCACCCTATGTTCAATCTCTGCTGTTAATTATGTTTTCTTCAGGATTAGTCATGAATATGAATTCTTAACTGCTCATGTTTGCACTAATTCTTTCATTTTGAATACTTCTTAGGAATCCTTAACTGCTCCTGCACAATATTCATACGCTTTCCCTCTGCCAGTATAATGAAATATTCTTGATTGCCTTTCATTCCCTGACTTCATTCCATCATTTCCAGATTTGAAAGTTGTTCCTAGCTTGCCTATCCTGCTCTGTGACACTACCTTTCACCAAGAAACTCTTTCAACGATTACACTTTCAGTAACTCCATTGCCCAATGGAAAAAACAGTTTTATACTTGCAACCCAGCTCTGTCTGAGATCACCATCCAACAAACTTAAAACCAAATCCTGTTCATCATAACTAGCCTAAAATACTCCAAAATAAAGCTAAATTTCAAAGAGAGAGCCCTCTCTGGTTGCAGGTAGGCTAGGACCTGCAGCTAAAAGATTGGTTAGTGGTTACCTCGGCCGTATTCCCTACAGGAAGCAGGGAACAACCTGAGTGATAACAATAACCAAATCCAGATCACTCCTCAAGATCAAGAAAAGACCACATTTACCTGCAAACGGGGAACACTTGCATATAAAGTTTTACCATTTGGGTTGTGTAATGCTCCAACCACTTTTTAGATGATGATCTAGAGTATTTTTTCTGATTTGATTAATGAAGTACTTGAGTTGTATATGGACGAATTTACCTTGTATGGTGACGAATTTGATCAAGCCTTAAAGAATTTGGAAAAAGTGCTTAAACGATGTATTGCTACCAGATTATGCCTTAGCCATGATAAATGCCATATGATGATGACTGAAGGTGTATTTTTAGGACATTACATTTATGTTGCAGGTATTCAAGTAGATCTGGTAAAGATTGGGGTAATTCTTATGTTACCCACACTCCGTTCACCGACTGAGGGACATAGTTTCCTTGGCTACGCTAGATATTATCGCAGATTTATAGCACATTTTTCAAAAATAGTTGCAACATTGTATGTTTTAACAAGTAATGTTGAATTTTAGTGGACTTACAAATGCGATGTCACTTTTGCAGATGTTAAAAAGCTGGTTTCAACAACCCTTTTATTAAGAGGACCAAATTGGAATTTTCCTTTCCATATTTCATCTGATGAATCAAACACATCTATAGGAGCTATCATTGGGCAGGAAGAACAAAAGAAACCTTATGCTCTCTATTATATCAAGGAAAATATTACACCGACCAAATTAAATTATACAATGACAAAGAAATAATTTTTAGCTATTGTATATGCTATTAATAAATTTCCTCATTACATAACAAGATATCCATTTTTTCTGTACCATGATCATTATGCTATTAGATATTTAGCTAAAAAACCTATTACTAAGGGCCGAGTGACTCAATGGTTGATGCTATTACAGGAGTTTGATATTACTGTTAAACATTACCGAAGAAAAGAAAAACTCGTTGTAGATTATTTTCTAGAGTACCTAAAATAATTGACTTGCCACCGGTGGATGATCAATTCCTGGATGAACACCTGCTCGCTGTGATAGTAAAGGTGCCTTGGTAGATTGATGTGGTGAACTACCTAGCAGTAGGGAAACTTCCAACATATTTGTCTCACAGTGAGTGAAAATTGATTGTTCAACGCAACACACGATTTTCCTGGATAGATGAATATCTCTTCCACATGGGCCTTGATTTTCAAATTTGAAAATGCATCATGTAGGACGAGATTTATAATATTATAGAGGTTTGTCATGACGAACCCTATGGTGGGAATTTTTCCGATTGTAGAATTAAATAGAGGGTACTCCATATTGGCTATTATTAGCCCATAATATTTAAAGATGCCAGAAAGTATGTCCAAAGTTGTGATAGCTGGAAAAGAATGGGTCGTCCTGTTCAAGCCGACAAAATGCCTCTGTAGCCGGAACTGGTAATAAAACCCTTTGAAAGATGGCCATTAGACTTCATGGTTCCTTTTAATCCACCGTCGAATCAAAAGGCGTACATTATAGTTTGTACAAATTACGTGACTAAGTGGGTGGAAGTAGTAGCCCTTCCAAAAGCCACAGAAGAAGTAGTTATTAGCTTCTTATTTGAACTTTTCGTGTGATACAAATTGTCGAGAGAAGTAATAACAAATGGGGGGTCACAATTTGTTGCTCATAATATTTCAGCCACCGTGCATAATTATCATATTAAGCACAAAATTAATTCTCCTTACCACCCCCAGGAAAAAAAACAAGTGGAAAGTACTAATAAAGTCTTGGAGGCAATCCCAACTAAAACAGTATCCGCGAATCATCGAAATTGGGAAACTAAACTTCCAGAAGCCTTATGGGCTTATCAAACAACATGGCATAACACTACTAGCCATTCACCATACAACCTTGTTTTTGGTAAGGAACCTATCTTTCCTATTGAGTTTGAGATAAAGACTCTCAAAATCAAGAGAGATGTCAGAATGGACTTCACATAAGCACATGAACAATGCTTACAACAACTTAATGAGTTGGATGAAGCAAGTATATTGGCTTTGCAATGCACAGCATTTATTCAACAATAAAGGGACAAGTGGCATGATCATCTCATTAAAAATAGTGCGCTTTGGAAAGGTGATTGGGTGTTGTGCTACGACTACAAATTTGAAGATTTTCTGGGAAAACTTCATACGAGATGGCTAGGACCTTACAAAATCACTGAAGAAAATGGTATAATTACCTTAACCACTATCGATGGATCCAGCGCCTCATTTCTTGAAAATGGACATTGATTACATCCATATCATAAACTAATCACAAGCAAGTCTTTTTACCATCAGATAAGTAATGATTCTAATTTGTAGATCGTAGTTGACTAGGGAAGCAACCCAACACCTACATCTCCTTGATTTTTTTAAAAGTATTTGCATGTTGTACATAATGTATATAATTTTTGTGAAATTTGTTTAGTTTTTTTCCTTCAACAATATTAAACTAAGGGAAAATGGATTTCTGATTTTAGCGCAACTTGTTTTTCTCTCACATTCGTTGTTCCCATGGTCACAACTACTGCTCTCTTCAGCACAACTTGTTGTTACGTCACTTCTAGCACACCTTGCTTTTCCATTAGTCGCAAATGTTGTTTCCTTTATCACAAATGTTGTTCACTTGATCATGACTGATGTTCCCTTGTAGCACAACTTCTTGTTTTGACACTGCTGTTCTTTTGATCACAACTGTCATTCCCTCAATCACAATTGATGTTCCTTTGGTCATAACTGAAGTTCCCTCAATCACAACTATTGTTCCTCTGGTCACAACTATCATTCCCTTGATCATGGTTGTAGTTACCTTTATCACAACTACCATTCACTTAATCACGACTGTTTTTCCTTTGTAGCACAACTTGATGTTTCAACACTTCTATTCCTTTGGTCACAACTATTGTTCCCTCAATCATAGCTATTGTTCCTTTGGTCACAACTGCCATTCCCTTGATCACAATGACAATTCCCTTTATCAGATTGATGTTACTTTAGTCACAACTGCTATTCCATTTATCACATCTATTGTTCCTTTGGTCACAACTGCTGTTCCATTGATCATGGTCGCAGTTCCCTTCATCACAACTGTGGTTTCCTTGGTCACAGATGTTGTTCCTTTGGTCACGACTCTTGTTCCCTTTCTCACAACCATTGTTCCCTTTATTATAATTGTTGTTCCCTTGTAGCATGACTTACTGTTATGACACCGCTGTTTCTTTTTATAATGATCGCTACTCCTTTTATCACAGTTGTTGTTTCCCTTTGTCACAACCACTGTTAGCTTTTATAGTAGATATTGTTGCCTTTGGACATGACTGTTGTTCCTTAGTTTACAACTATTGTTTCCTTATAACTTCTTGATTCTTTTTATGTTTTTGAAGCATTCTTTTTCATTTATCATGGTGACAAATATTATGTCATTCCAATCATTACCTTATGAGGAATATTTTATTCGATTTGGAAAACCCTATCAAAATTTTTTTCTTAGCAATCCTGATATTGTAAGTAACATAAACTGTTCATGATACATTACCTCGATTGACACCAAGGTAATTTTTATTCTTCTCCATATAGACTAGTGATCTCCTTGAAACATAAATTTGTGGGAAGCAAATGAAAACCTAAAATGGTAATTTGTTACAATTATTTTTACGCCATCCCTAACTCTTAAGGAGTTGATGAGCCACCCCATTCATTGATATTTCATTATGAAAAAAGAAGAAAACCTATAAAAATAAGAAAATAAGAAAATATTTTTCTCACAAGAATAGGAGGTCTCATCATGAGCCAACCTACCATGATCATAAGACTTAACAAAGTGACATTACTATTATGGTCACCAAGCTAGGGTAATGGCCTTTTAAATTTTAATCAAAGGATAAGAGGTCTCATCACAAGATGACTTGTTCACTTTGTTAAGATTTGGTGAATGGCATTGTTAATGATTGGTCACCATGCCAGAACAATGGTCTTTGGAGAAATTTTTAAAGTTATGAATTTTTAGTGGAATAGGATATTGGCATATCAAGAGGTTAAAAGGAAACCTGTTGAGGCTATGGAAGCTTGCTGGCAGCAGAGGCTCTACTTATGGTATTGAAGTATAATTGGAATCGCCATATCAATACTTTGTATTTTGACTTCCCTTTTTAATAAATAAAGGAGGAATCACCAAACTATTATGAAAATATGTTACAACACTAAGGTGGTAATTCAAGCCTATATGAAAAATTCTCTATCCTTAGATATCGGGAATGCATATTTATTTTTATAAAGGGACTTTGCTAAATCTATCTTATTTTCTCTTTAAAGGGTAATCCTATGGTGCACATCACTTTTACCCATGATTTAAATCTTTTTCATTCTTTGAACTCCACATAGATATTCATGCATCAACATATCTCGGTGTTTAATATGCCTCATCACTATGCTGAATGACCTCGCTAATTTGACCATTTCCCACTATGCTGAATGACCTCGTAAAGGAAAATTTTATTAGCCTGCTTCCTTTCTGGAACCATGGAAAGAGTTAGAAGAGGTAGTACAAAGATACATTACGTGTGGTGACCAATACAATGTAGTGAGACCATGACATCTGAAGCTGTTGGTGGTAAAAGTAGAAGGTAACTATAAATTTACCCTTATTTTTAAATTCTCTCCTGCACGAGATTGATGTTCAGGGAACACATCAAGACAATTTGCCTCAAATTCATGAGGAGGAAATAGCCCAAGTACTGGAAAACATGGGAACCTTTTTTAATCATGATGAATATCCAGGTTGCTCAGAATTTCCATCTAAATGAACTTTGATGCTTGATTTTCTAGTTTCCCCTTCAAATTCGGATGCTATTATTGTGTTGCAATCCTCAAAGGATCCTAGGAACCCTTCTTCCCAAGAATAGTAAGGAGAATCTATTACAACCGTTATGGAACCTATCTCCCCTTCTGGAGAAACAATTCTGCCATCTCTGGAGCATCAAAAGATGAGTGATGACCTTGTTGACATGATTTAGTCTGATAAGGGCCCTATAAGCCCTGTAATTATTTCTATATTCGAAAAAGTTACAATTGAGGAGATCGAAAATATTGCTTTCGTCCCTTCCACTTCAATTGTACAAATTAAAAAACTTGTTGGAAGTGTGAGAAGGGGAACCAACCATGAGATAAGGCTATTGAGGAAAGACAATAAAAAACTACAAAGGAAAGTGAAGAATCTTAGAAGCTAGCTAAGGAACAGAAAAATAAATTACAAGAGAAGGAAAGAAAGTCGGAAGATTGAAGTCCAAACAGAGAATTTTATTGCCTCGACATAAACCCAGACAAAGGTGACCCTCATTATTACTATAGGAACCTAGATAGAGGAGGCCCTCATGGTCACTATAGAAACACATACTGATTGGGGTTCTGATGTGATGATAGTTGAGGTAGCCAGTCAAATAAAATCTTTGGTTTCCATTAATAGGACCACTCATCCATAAACTATACCTCCTTACACCCCATTGATTATGGATTCCACCATCCAGGTGTTGAATAAAAGATTGGAGGAACAACAACAGACCCTGAGACAATACCAAGGAGAAGTGGTATCCCGAAAGGGGCACCAAGATTTATTACAAACGTTTAAAGAATTGTCCACCATTGAGGATGAGACCTATGCTAAACTCAGGGGAGCAAAGAAAAAGACAAAAATGTTGTAGGGCCAACTTGAGAAATACTTGGAAGAAACCAAGGAGATTTGCTCCATTTACTCTGATGCTTTGTCTTGGAGGTCTCCAGCCAAGAATTATGCTCTGTTCTTACTTGAGTGATATCTATCACTTAAGTTAAAGATGTTCGGTCCAGACAACCCTCCAAATTTAATAATGTCTGTGATTTTATTAAATCTTTTCAACAACAAGATGATCATGTAAAATAATTTTTATATGAAATGTACATGCATAATTTCTTCTTAGGGGACCAGAAGGATGAAAACCCTAGCCCCTTTATTGGCGATGTGCAATTCCATGCATGTAGCTCTTTTGCTAGGAATCAAATTATATGGTCAAAATATCATGATATATTCCAAAGAAGGGAAAATGGTCTTAACATCTGGTTCAGGGATGTACCAAAAATCCCTTTGCGCACAGTCATCAAGCATAAAAAGTTTATGGAACAATCTGGTGTTGTCCCTGTTCTTGCACCTATTCATAATGATGTTCACTAGGTTGTATTCAAATATTTTGAGGAAATCAAAGTAGAAGTCCTCTGAGCCGCTAAACAGAGGTGGAAGATGTCCACCAACGAGGTAAAAAACAAAGAACCATTTAACTACAAAAAATTTCGAGCGACAACAAGTAGAATGCGAGAGTATGCTCATTTGGTGCTGGCTGAAGGACCTAAATGGATTAGATGTAGGTATAAATGCCCCATCATATGATGCCCTCCAGATGAATAAAAACCTGAATATGAACTCTTCGAGGAAGATAATACTAGAGCCTTTAGGGAAATCTAAAAGAGAAATGGTTTTCAACACTATGGTTAACAACCCTACCCAACCTACTCTTTAAATTTCTTACATGTTAATAATGTCTTTGCATGAGGACATGCAAAAAGGTAAGTTGGGGAGTGATGTTGGGTTATGGAATTGGTATGCTTCTTCCATTTGTTCTTTAGTTAATGATTCATTTTTCAAGTTCTTTAAGTTCAATTTATAATAATTTGAGAGATAGAAGCTCTAGAAAGTAGTTAATAACATCTTAATATTATACCTTGTTAATGAGTTAATTTGAATACTTAAGATATCATAAATTCACAACCTGGGTAAATTTATGTACATGATATATTTGATGGAGGATTGTTGTGCCCTTGAATTGCCAAAGAGGAACCAAGTTATGAAAGAACCATTGGGCTAATCGTGGCATACTGATTAAGGATTCATGCCTATGTGCATGAGATAGTCAAGGAGAGGATACGATCTGTCATCTTGGAGATTTTATAGTTTAGAAAAGAAATCCTGAGAATCTTCCGATTCTTAAGATAAATTTACTATTCTAGCATTAGAAAGACATTGTAATATATAAATGCAATTAAACTTCAGTAAACTAGGGATGATTTTGATTATTCTCACCAACTATAAAAGGTGATTGAACAACATAACTTCCTTAAATATTTACAGACCTTTTTGTAATTCATTTTGATACCAATGAAAGTTCAGATGGTTCGTCTTTAATCTAGTATATTGAATTTTCTCTAAGACAATTACTTCCAGAGACCATGGGCCTAGTGACTGGAACGATCACTATCTTCCTTGTATTATTACCTTTTATTACTTTTCACTTGAATGAATTGTTGTTCCCTGTGTGAATTCTTAGATTTACTATTCAGTTGTGTGAATCTTTAGACTTATGATTTAGTCGTGTGAATGCTCATATTTACTATTCTGTTGCATGAGTTCTCAGATATTATTATTCAATTGTGTGCATCTTCAGATTTACTTTGTAACTGAGTGAATTTCCATTACCATTCTTTATTGTTATCATTTACGAGTGATTATAGTTACTAGTGATTAAGAATTAATTTCATTTGAAGAGTGTTATACATTATTATGAAATTTCGCATTGTAATGAGGATTGTTGGTTTGGTGGAATTTAATATCTTTTTTTGAAGAAATATCTAAACAATTCTATGAGTTCTTCATAACGATTTATTCCTGTTTATAGATTGATAAGACCTAGTATTTTCTGAAAGTCTTCCTTCATAGCCTTTGCTTTATGTCTTACATATGCCCCAATAATTTAAAGCACTATCCCTGCATAGATTGTGCTGACAACCTTGTACAAAAAGACGAATCACAGGTCGATAAATTAATGGACAAAGGATTAATCTGATTCTTTAGGAGCAACTTAGTACCCAACAATAATAAACAATATTTGTGGGGCTGTTGGGATTTTTATATTATTACTTTATGGGAAAAGCGCGCAATTCTATATAAACATTGACAAAGCCTTTTATACGATTCTTTTAATAAAGAGAGCATCATGGAGTTAGGTATCACAGGGGGGTGCTTTATTGTAAAAATATTTAAAAGAAATTTACGATATAATAGAACTCTGATATGAAGACTTCTGATATAAATTTAACTTCGAGGGTTAGGACTTGTCAAAAATTTTGTCTGTCGTAACATGTTTTAAAAGTGTCACTCCGATATGAGAAGTCTCGATAAGGAAAAGACTTAAGTTTCTCAAACTTCATAACGAATTTGAATTTGCTCCAATTTTATTGAAATCAAACACTTTATTAAAATAAAATAAAATATAAAAAGTAAAGGGTTCCCAATATTTATTGATAACTAAATATAAAAATGGGGGGTTGTTGAATGCTACAACACCTCCCATTAAAACTCATTACTATCATAAGCAACATCCTCAACAATTTCCTATCCTCAAGTCTATTGTATAGATCCATACATATGTCTACACATTGGCTCTCCTAGTTACTCTACATTTTTCATGTTAGAGTCGTCATAGAATTTGTTGGTGATTATTTCCTTTGACTGTGTGCAAAAAAGATGAAATAACCCCTTGTTAGACGATAAGATGCAATAGGGCAATTTTTCTTGTAAAAACTAGGTTATATCCATGATTCATAAAACAATAAAAAAACGCAATTACTTATATGAAGTGAATAGAAAAATATATCATTTTAGAAATACAACTCAATGGAAAGATAAGAAATAAGTCTAGTGATCATAGAATCTACTGTAACTTCACCTCATTGTATAAAAGAATATTAGTGGAGCAACTTAATCTCTCCCAAGGGAGGGGAATTATATATATATATATATATATAGATCTCTCTCTCTATTTCTCAATCCTCCTTCCTTATGCAAAATGTGTCAGCATAACGTTGCTCTGAATGACTCCTCAATCTCCTGGGCTCCAGCCTGTAATATGCCAAGCACTGACTTGAACTTCCCAAGGAACCAACCTTTAGGGCTCCAACCCTATTTTTGGTTTAGGCTCCAACCTGGTTTCTTGAGGACTCCTATCCTCTAGGGTTCCAACCCTATTTTCCAAGGAACCAACCTTGTCTCTACGAGGCTCCAACCTCTTGGGATCCAATGCTTATCTTAATTTCATCAAGATATGTTTGGTTATACTTCACAACTCCCAATGTCTTCTTCAATGAGCCCTATCAATTTTCAGCTATGCCTTCCCTTAGTCTCCACATCAAATCATCAATGACATCTCTTAAGCAAAGCATCATGTCTCCAAGTGTGCCTTAAAAATGTCAGTTCCAAGGTATGTCTTCACAAAGCTTCAAATTCTCTTCCAAACTTTCCTCAAGGATGCTTCAAGGTCTTCAATAAGGCACCCCAAGACTTCTTCAAAGTTTCTTCAATACGCTGCACCAAACCTACTCCAAAAACATCTCCAAGGATTTCCACGATCTTCAAGGCTCCAAAACAGTCTTTTAAGATCTTTCTCCCACACACAAGATCTACCCTCTTCAAGTCTAGTATGTTTCTTCAAGATACTCAAAAATTCCTCCAAGATCTATTTTGGAAAATGCTTCTTCAAATGCTTCATTGTCCAAGATTGATCCAATTAATTCTCAATGCTTTGCTCCAAACAATACCTAATCCAACTTTAGGACTGAGCCTCTTCAAATGAATGTAATAGGTGACAGAGCCTTGAAAATCCTGCAAAATAGTGTCACTATTCTTCTCCACTAGTCTACAGACATATGCCACTATACTCCTCAGGCTTGCATAATATGTTAGCAAAAGATCCAAGTCTGTCCAAAAAGAGTAAGATCAAGGAACCCAAGATTTATTCCATTGTTCTACTCCAACTCAGAACTTTTCCATAAATATGAAGGTCAAGGACTGTCACAATTTTCAAAGAAACCTTTCTTGTGGTTCAAGGTTTGTTTCAGCTTGTCTTAGTGCTAGCTGCAGATATGAGATCTATTCTACTTTAGATATGAACCACAGGAATGACTGCAAAAGTAGATGAGTTGCGAAAGGGTTTGAATGTAGGTATGAAGCTTTGTCACAAGGCCGAGTTACATGTCTATAAAAGGCCGAATTTTAGGGCTGATTATAGGTCTGTGGTAGGGCCGAAAATGAAGACCACTTAGGACAAAATTACAGTGACCATAGGGCCAAAATTTCAGGCCTGAAATAGGTTAAAATTTCAAAGACTATCTTTGCTAAAAAACAACTGAAATCTGAGCTCTTCCATAGGGTTGAACTGCACAGGTTTTTGTCCTATATTTTGCAGTGAATACCTAAAAAAAGATTGTCCAAACAATGATTCTCTATCCTCTTCAGTCTACTTCCTATTTCTTTCTTCTTATCTGCCTTCTCTTTGAAATCTTCACCAAAATTCCTGATCTCAAATGAAGTGTTTAGGTGTAAACATATATTGATTTCATTTATAACAGAGGGGACACGTTTATTTGAAGTGATGCGGACTTGTATGACTGAGTGTTTGAGGGAAAGTGAGGGATCATTAGAAAGGAAAAAAAAATATTCTACAAGATGGTATAGGACCCATGTTAATAGGCTACCTCCAAGATGCCAACAATTATTTTTCTTTGTAACTGTCCTTAAATTTTTTATGTGCAGAAGGTGATTAAGACAAAAAGGCTTTTTGTATTGTTTGGGACATCATTGCTTCATCATTGTTTGGCTCAATAATATTATTATGAGTGACATCTTGTGGTTATGATGAGTGTATCATCCTATATCCAACTATCCAACAATGTCATCATATAATTGTGCAATGATAAGTCATAGTGCAACCTTCATTAACCAGTCTTCCAATCATGTCATCAAGACTACCATCAAGTGTGGTCATTCTTCAAGAGTATGATATCATCAAGTGTATGTGTTCATCAAGTATAGTCGTCCATATGTCATCAAGGGCTTGTATATTGAAACTTAACGTTTAGATCATCAATCAAGGCATATGATTGACACTTGGAACTTGGTACTTCTTAAGACTTCTTCATTAATAGCTTGGCATATTAATTTATTTCATCCTTATCAAACAAGGGTTATGACATCATCATCTAAAACTAGGTATCTATTGTCTTCAAAATTATCATCACATTCTAGGGTTTCATGATGTTCATTAGGCATCTCAATAACATTATCCATCTCATCCAATGCCATATTGACATCAATGACAACCTTGATTAATAGAGTATGAGGTGTAGTTGTGGTGGAAGTGACAGGGAGTTTTTGGGGTTGAGAACAAGGTTGGCTACGATAGTTTGTCCCTATGGAATGGTATAAGATGTAGGTTTTGTGACCGAGTCATTGAGACCATCAATTGCATGAGATGCTCTGGGTATGGTTGATTCAAGGGTATAATGTCGAGGTGAATCAGGAAGAACGATATATAAATATCTCAATTTAAAGTAAATCATGTCATAATATTGGGCTTTGGTAATGGCCTCATCTTCAATAGAAAGCATGGTCAAAGAAACATCTTTACTGATCAAAAGGAGAAGGTATTGTTGAGAAATGGCAACAAGAAATTCCAATTTAATTTTTCCTTGAATTAAACTGTGAATTAAATTCGAATTCTATTCTCATAGCAACTTAAAATATTTGAATTAAATTGATTAAACTTACTTAACTTAGAAAATTCGAGTTGGAAGTCTTTTGGAAATCATTTATATGTTCTCCCTACTTTGTAGGAGTCTAGTGTGAGTTAATTGTGAGTTGTAAAATAGAAGACTTAATTTCATGAGTCAGTTCAATTAAATTAGTTCTCAAACTAATTGAGAGAACTAATAGTGAGTTAATAGTTAGTGGTGACACTAATGAACTCTACTAGTGCTACTCTAGTTAGCTGAATATTTACTCATTAGAAACTCATGCATGTCGATTCTGAGAAAGATCCAATTGAGACTAGTGTGCAGGGACAATGTACTAGTTGTTTTAGATTTTTCTGAGTTTCATTGATAGTGCATAAAATCAGGAACTAATCCTTGAGGGATCGCACTATTTTTAGAGGCTTTATTTCCCTTTAAATACAAGATATCCTTAATTGGAATTATACATTGGAATAGAGACTTAGAGAGCTTGTGAAGAGGCTAATATTTGGCCTTGGGCTTGCTTATGAGTTGGAGATAGATTTTTCTGAGTGCTGGGATTGTTCTAGAGAGAGCAAGCATTGTAATTTCATCTTGATTTTCCAAATTAATACAAAACAAATAGTGGAGTTTTGAGCTATGGCTTTCCCTAGATATTTATTGTGTTATGTGCCTTCGATTATCTTCCTCTATTGATTATTGCTTTCTCGATGTTTATGGGCCTCCACTTTAAAGAGTAGAAGTAGATTCTTGTCTCTGGCTTTCACAAATTGCATTATCTTGTGAATCTACAGGATTTTCTACATGGTTTCAAAGCAAGATTTTTTTTGGGCTAAGAGTTTACAGAGACTATCTGAGAATTTTTGTGCAAAATTTTCAAAAACAAATTGAAGATCTGAATTCCTTGGGAAAATATACAACAATCGGCCAAATTTGAGTTCGAATGAGGGAGATATCACTGATTTAAAATCTTGTTTCTAGAGGATATTTCGAAGTTTTGATTTTCTGGGTTATAGGTGAAAGTCAAATTTGCATACATACTTTAGGATTGAAAGATGACATTCCATGGGTTGAGGCATGAGTATGCCTTGGAAGGCAGCTCAAATTTTATATCCTGGAGGGACAAGATGGAGGTTGTGCTAGAAGATAATGCCTTGAAGGAATTCATTGATCAAGAAGTCCCCAATCCAGCAGCTATGGATGCACAGAACTTGGCTGAATGGAAGAAGTGTGTGGTGAAGGAAAGGTGGATAATCATTGAGGGAGATCAAGAGCACATTGTCTCGAGTCTCCATGGCAAGGAAACTCTACATGTTATGTAGAAAACATTGAAGGACCTGTATCGGAATAGCAGTGATCAAAGGAAGCTTACACTGAAGGATAAACTTCGTAAAATCAAGATGGAGAAGGGCGAGACGATTCCAATGTACTTGACCAAGTTCACTCAATGTTAGGATGAACTTGGAGGTGTTGGAATCACAGTTTACGAGGAGGATATGGTGAGCCTTTCTCTTCTTGGACTCCCAAAGAGTTGGCATAGTTATCAGGAATCTGTCAATGGTCAGGAGAAGCTGCTAGATTGGGAACGACTATGGTCAGATTTGATGCAGGATGTGATCAGGAGGAACACCAGGGATGACTCTTCATCAAAGACTGAGGATGAAGAGAACTATGCCTTAGCAATTAAGGTAAGGAAGGGGAAAGGTAAAATTTCCCATTCCAAATGAAATTCTTATCATGGAGGTAAGAAGAAGGAAATGAAGAAAGTTAAATGCTTTCATTGTCACAAGATGGGTCACTTTCCTTCAAATTGTCCATTGAAGAAGTCCAAGGAGAAATCCTCAGGAGGAGCAGTGGGTGACGCTTTGGCCTCCCAATTCGAATTGGAATTTTCCCTCATTGGATGCATGGTGTCTTCAATGATGGGAAGTGTCTGGTACTTAGATAGTGGAGCTTCTTTCCACATGACTGGCGACAAAGAGTTATTCAGTGAACTGGAGGAGAAATATCTCAAGATGCATATCGAAATGGGTGATGACAGTAAGTATAGTGTTACCGGTGTGGGTACTATTAATTTTTAGAGGGAGCATGTGGCTCCACTCACCTTGAATAATGTTATGCATGTACCTAGACCGACAAAGAACTTGGTATCCATTTCTATGCTTGAGGATAGAGGCTATGATGTGATCTTTTTAAAGGAAAGGCGTTCCTTCGACACATAGCCATGGGTCAAATAAAGAAGATAGGGATTCAAGTTTAGAATCTCTATAAGATAGAGGTAGAGTATTGTGCTTCTTTGAGTTCAAAAGTGGAAAATACGTTGAGTCGAGATATTGACGATTGTGGCACAGGCGATCGGGTCACTTGCATCATGGGGCTTTGAAGATATTGTAGCAAATCTCTATTGGTCTTCCCAAAGGTATGCTTGAGTAAGTTGATACATGCAAGGGTTGTACTTTGGGAAAATAGACCAAGTCTTCCTTTGGAGATGGAGATAACCGAGCAGAGTCTATTCTGGAGAGAGTCCATTTAGATGTGTGTGGACCATTATCAATAGCATCCACGAAGAAACACATGTATGATATTATATTTGTTGATGACTATTCTCGCAAATGTTGGGTAGTTTTTATGCACAAAAATTATCAAACTTTGACAAAGTTTTGTGAGTTCAAAGCATTGGTAGAGAAATATTTTGGCAAGAAGGTTAAAGCTCTATGGACTGATAATGGTGGTGAGTATTTATCCAATGAGTTTAAGAACTTCCATGCAGCGGAAGGGATTAAACGAGAGTTGACGTCACCCCATAACCCTCAACAAAATGGGGTTGTTGAGAGGAAGAAAAGGAGCATGGTAGGGGAAACAAGGGTGATGTTGCATGATCAAGGCCTACCACTACACTTGTGGGTTGAGGAATTCAACACAACATTTTATGTTCAGAACCATAGCCCACATTAGATACTTGAGATGAAGACACCAGAGGAGGCTTATTCCGCTAAGAGGCCAGATGTTGGTCACTTCAAGATTTTTGGGTCATCGATTTATTACCATGTGAAAAAAGATGCATGGAAGAAGCTTGAGCCAACACCAGAGTTGGGGATATTTGTGGGGTAGACTGATACACCCCACAATTGGGTGTACATGCTGACCAGTCAGATGGCAGTGGTTGAGGGGGATATCAAATTCGATGAGGAGAAGGCGATGAGAGTATCCCTTGAGAGGGAGCTCGATCTACATGCGGATGAGGAGCTTTTGGATCCTAAGGTTAAGGCGCCTCAGAATGATGTGGAGTAGCCACATGCAAAGGTTCATGGGGTGGAGACATCCACTTAGGCAGAGTCTACCAGAGAGGGAAGAAAGTGCACTATAGAGGTTGACAGATTGTTGGATGATGGATCGGAGAACGCGGGAGCACCCTTTTCTTAGCATAGATAGAGGAGGTCACCAGAGAGGTACACTAGATACATGACACTTATGGGTGCATGTGTTGTGACAAAGCCATCTTCCTTTCAAGAAGAAATGCAACAAACGGTTTGGGTTGATGTGATGGTGGAGGAGTATGAATCCATAGTTTGAAACATTGTTTTGGATGTGGTCCCGAGACCGGAGGACAAGTCATTTGTGAGCTCCCATTGGCTTTGCAAGGTAAAGCAAGCTGAAAATGGTAGTCTGGAGAAGCAAAAGGCCAGATTTGTGGCCTGTGGCGTTTCACAGGTAGAGGGAATTAACTATGATGAAACCTTTTCTCCTATTTCAAGGTAATCATCAATCATATCTATTTTGGCACTATCAGCATAGATGGTTTGGAAGATCCATCAGATGGATGTAAAGACTACCTTCCTCAATGGCATGATTGAGAAAGAGGTGTACATAGAGTAACTTGAAGGTTTTGAAACCTTGGACCATGAGTAGCATGTGTGCCAACTCAAGAGAGAATTGTATGGGCTGAAGCAAGCACCCCATGCTTGGTACGCCAAGATAGATAGCTACTTCATTGGGTTGGGCTTCAAGAAGAGTGAAGCAGATGTGAACGTGTATCACATAGTGGTGGAAGGTAAGATATTGATCATTGTACTTTATGTAGATCTTATATTGACAGGTGATGAGAAGCTCATCAAATCTTGCAAGGAGGATCTTGCAAGAGAGTTTGACATGAACGAAATGGGGCTCATGTATTAATTTCTTGCCATGGAGGTATGTCAGAGAGATGGGGAGTTGTTACTATCTCAGGGAAAGTGTGTCAATGAGATACTCATGAGATTCCATATGGAGAGAAATAAACCCATGGAGACTCCTCTAGCTAGTAACTGGAGGAAGGAGGATGCTACTTCAGGGGAAGTAGTGGAAGCTATTGTTTATAGGTAGCTTGTGGGTTCACTCATGTACTTGGTGAACACATGACTGGATATGTGCTATGAAGTTAACCATATTAGTCAAGTGATGGTTAGGCCTACCAAGCTATATTGGAAGGCAACAAATCATATATTGAGATACCTCAGAGGCACTACTCAGTTTGGGTTATGGTACAGACTGACAAAGGGAGTGAAGCTCCAAGGCTTCACCGATGCAGATTGGGTAGGGAGTCCATCCGACATGAAGAGCACATCAGGAGGGATCTTCAGTATTGGGTCAGCAGTAGTTTCTTAGTACACTAGGAAACATAGATTGATTGCACTCAGTTCGACAAAGGCAGAGTACATGGACGCAAGTCAAGAAACATGTGAGGCTATCTGGATGAGGAAGATCCTGGTTGGCTTGTTTGGTTAGAAGATGGATCTGACAATGATTTGTTGTGATAATCAGAGTTGTATTAAACTTTCTGAAAATCTAGTCTTTCATGATCAGTACAAGCATATTGATATTCGGTATCATCATCTCAGAGATTGTGTACTGAGGAGGATCATGTTGTTGGATTACATTCCCACGGAGGATCAAGATGCTGATATATTGACAAAGTCATTGTCAAGATGTAAATTCGAGTTTCATAGAGACAATATCGGGGTAGTTGATAATCCCTTTCTTGTTGAGAGGGAGTGTTGAGAAATGGCAACAAGAGATTCCAATTTAATTTGTCCTTCTATTAAGCTATGAATTAAATTTGAATTCTATTCTCATAGAAACTTAAAATAGTTAAATTAAGTTTATTAAACTTACTTAACTTAAGATATTCGAGTTGGAAGTCTTTTGGAAGTCATGCATATGTTCTCCCTACTTTTTAGGAGTCTAGTGTGAGTTAATTGTGAGTTGTAAAATAGAAGACTTAGTTTCATGAGTCAGTTCAGTTAAATTAGTTCTCAAACTGATTGAGAGAACTAATAGTGAGTTAACAATCAATGGTGACACTAATGAACTCCACCAGTGCTACTTTAGTTAAGTGAATATTTACTCATAAAAAAATAATGCATGTCGATTCTGAGAAAGACCCAATTGAGACTAGAATGCAGGAATAGTGTACTACTTGTTTTAGGTTTTTTAGAGTTGCAATGATAGTGTATGTAATCAAGAACTGATCCTTGAGGGATTGCATTATTTTTAGAGGCTTTATTTCCCTTTAAATAGAATCTTTCCTTCATAGGAATTACACATTGGAATGGAGGTTTGGAGAGCTTTTGAAGAGGCTAAGATTTGGACTTGAGCTTTCTTATGAGTTGGAGATTGAATATGTTAAGTGTTGGGATTGTTCTATAGAGAACAAGCATTGCAATTTCATCTTTATTTTTCAGATTAATACAAAACAGATAGTGGGGTTTTGAGTTGTGGCTTTCCTTAGATATTTATTGTGTTATGTGCCTTTGATTCTCTTCCTTTATTGATTTTTTTTCTCGATGTTTATGGGCTTCTGTTGTAAAGAGTAGAAGTAGATTCTTATCTCTTGCTTTAGAAAATTACATTAGCTTGTGAATCTGCAGGATTTTCTCCAGGTATTTAAAAAATAAATCGAGGAAGAGTGAGTCATTAAGTTTTATTTTATAGAGTTTAAGACATTGCTTCCATTTGTGAATGTGGTTTGAAAAGTGGAAAATTGCAGTCTGACAAAAATTCAAGAGAATTTTGATCCTAAGATCATGGTAGACAGAAAAATGGTAGTGGTTAAGAAACTCTAGTGCTAATGAATTGAAGGTAGTGTGCATCATGGCAGGTTAATCAACGTACCATTTGGCAAAGTCAGTGGTCTAGGTTTGTTGGAATAAGAGAAGGTGAATAGAATATTATGCACAAGCTTTGGATGAACATCACATATAAAATTATATTGGATGATTAGCGGGTTCTTCCTGAGGTTTTCCCTCAAATTTTGGGATATCTGCAAGAATCTTGGATGACATAACATGCCAAGATGCATCATGAAGAATAGGGTCATTGATGAGTTTAGTCAAGTTTGGAAGTTTTAGACCTTCCATAAAGGGAAAAATGGTGGGACTAGGAGGATTTTGTTTATTGGTGAGTGGATGTGCTCTTGGAGGTGTTGACGCTGAGGTAGAGATGGAAGGGGACTTCTTGAATGGGTCAAAGCAATGAAGCTACTAGTAAATAAGATCCAAATACAAACACTCAAGATGGTGTTTGTTTGGTTTCCTTTTTCTTCATTTGGAGGAGAAAATACACCTTATATAGAATGAAGACTTTAAATTCTTTGGGACCAACATAATCGGCCAAGGTATGAAATGGTGACAATTAAATTGAATGCAAGGAGATGTCAAGTAGATGCAATTCCTTTTCACAATCAATACATGTGTTTTTAAAATAAAATGGAAAAATTATGCAAGAAAAATGAAATAAAGATGCTAAAAACAAATGTGAGGTACTTTGCATTCACATATCTATGAAATGGGAAAACTAAAATCATTCCTAGACACCTACACTTCATATCCACTCAATAATAGTGACTGTAACCTTTCAACAAGCCACCACTGACGAGGGTATCATGTCCACTATATGGATGGTACTCACATAGTTGGTGGAAACCATTTATAATAATGGAGACCATAGAGTGTACCAGTGGCCACTAAGATCTGATCCAAGTAGCATTTCTTCCCATAGTGGTCACCTATAGGGTAAGATAATGTTCCTAAGCCTTGTCACTATGGGACCTTCTCTAGATAGGGGAGAAGCAGTTGGTCCTTGAATGGTATGTGATCGAATCAGAACCAGAGTGGTGGGTAGCCACTAAGTGAGCAAACTAACCAACATATTTTAGGTTTAGCCTCTTGGTGACATGATGTCACTTCTCATAGGTAATCTTTTACATATGTTTATGAAGTATTTTTGAGCTCCCTAATCAGATGACTTATGTTTTGGATGCTAATGAAAAGGGGTATTTTTTGCATGCCTGACACCAGTGTCCTACTTGAACTACTCAATTCATTTGTGCCTCTCCTTTGGAGGTTTATAGTGGTGAGTTAAGATTGTGGGTTGATTTTAAAGGAAATATGAATTAAGGAGTGATTTGTGTGAAAAGTGACATCTCTGTGAAAAGCAAGAATTTGGAAGAAATTAATAAATAAGTACTGAGTGTTAAATAACTATTCCTACACCAAAAAATTGCTTACTTTCGAAAATAACCCAAAGATCGAACTACGTGAGGGGAGTCACGACCAAAACATAATACAATGTTTATTTGTAGACATCACTCATAAGAGCATATGGAAATGAGAACACATGTTATTCTATTTTGGAGTGAGAACTCTTTGTGTGTGCAATGTTTAAACTAGAATTTTTCAGTTGCTTATAAACAAAATATGTATTTTGTGTGTAAATGGAAAGAAAAAAGATATCTATTTCGAGTGGCATTAGACCATTGATTAAATAAAATTAATGAGTTGTCGTAGCAATTGCAACACCTTCCAAAATTTGGCCTACTCCCAAATTTCAGAGCTTTCTAAGGATCCTATTATCGATCATTCCTTAGTCACTTACTGGTATGTTGATAATCTTAAGTTCCTCTCTTCGATCCTAAGAGTCATTCACACTTTTATATGTTATGGTATGTGTCATCTTTGGGCATGGATATTATCACTTGTCATGCAAAGGGATGTTTGTTTTGCTTCAATGGGAAATCTTTGTGACAATGGGTTGTCCTCATAGCCTAGACATGTTTTGCACTCATCTCACATGCGCTTGCATAAGTGTAACCTTTATCCCTCAAAGTCTATCATCAAAGACACACTTGTTGTAAGATGCTGCAAAGGTTGTTGCATTAAATGAAGTATGTGTTATATGTTCTGAATGGTCTATGTTATATCACTAAGTGTTCAAGTGTGTGATTGTAGTCAATTTCTATCATTGTTCACATTTGTTCCACTGATCCCACACTTAGCCAAACTCCATTGTTTCCCTAGTAACCTAGCCTCATCTAGCTTTCTCGTTATATGCACTTCACATATGTAACCCTCAATATTTTCCCTTACCTACTAGAAATGCACAATGCGCAGAAATCCTAACCTCCCTTAGCATTCAAAACTACATAGTGGTTTCCTCCAGTGTGCTTCCCTCATCCAGAACCCACTATTTTGAGAAACTGCATAGTTTTTTCCTTCAAGAATTTTAGTTGCCTAGTTCACCTTGCATCCTGAGACTACACAAATGTGTCCTCCCGGGGCCTCATCTTGCAACAATCACTAGCCACTGAAATTACGCAATTGTTTCACTCAGGGGCCATGAAGAATGATGACATGCTAGATGACTCTCAAGGAGCTAAGGAGAAACATAAGCAGACCAAGGCACCCAAGGTATGATAGAAGATCATGACCACATGAAGACTGCATCTAATGCATAACCCTTTGGAGAGTAGGTATGGAAAAAAAACACATCTTTTGAAATAGACCTCTTAGTGTAACTTGAAGGACTGCTTATCTTTATCATATCATTCTGTCTTCAATGAAATGCATGCTTGCAAGCATTGAAAGCCATTCCATGTGTTTCCTCTATGTGTTTTGCTCCCTTTTTCTTGTTGAATCAATTGTCATGCTTTCACATGTTTGGTTGTTATGTCATGTTTGTGAACTGTTCTAGTGACATTGAAGGTTGGTATTTATGTATATAAGTTGTCCTAGCCATGTAAACATATATAGTATTCATACAAAAAGTTGTAAGCACTATCGTACAAGTGTCGTCACGGCTGTCCAAAGGTCTATCCCAAGTGTCGCACTTGTCGGTTTTAACTCTAGACAGTGTCATGAAGGTCAATGCTTTGTCTATTTTCCCAGTGGTCTAGGTTGTCATCTTGTTGAAGTATGCTAAATGTGTGATCACAATGTTGAGTCCTCACAAGTTCACTTGCCTCTCACACAACCATTTTCCTGAAAATACTTCTGGCTAAACAACTCCACTTCACCGGACCCCCATTAAGCTATATTGTGTAGTCTCAGCCCTTATTGATGCTGCTCTATTGCCTAAAACTGTACAGTGTTTGAGGCTACCCCAATCCTAGAGGTGAGTAGTATGCCTTCCTTCCAAGAATTGTGCAAAAGCTACCTCAAAGCTCAACCTGAACTACACACCTCGCAAGATTAGTCATCATGCCTCATCCTTGCCTATTGGAACCCTGAAATGCCTAAAGACTTGAACTTGCTTTGCCTCTTAGAACTGTGTAGAGGTGTACTCCCAGTGTCTTCCTTTAGCCGGGACTCACTTCTCCCAGAAATAACACATAACTCTCCTCTATGGTTCCTCTGCTGCCCTGTCTTGTGTTCCCTTAGAAAACTGTGTGGAGGTGCCCGAGGATCCCACCTTGCAACTACCGCTAATGACCTCAATTGCATAATACTACCTCCTAGTGGCCACTGTGTAGTTTTCCATAACATTGAAGACTATGCCCTAGAGTTCCTCAATCAAGCCTGAGTTGCACTCTGCGCAGTCTCAATGACCATTCTCCCTCCTTGTCACTTGGAACTACATAATGAGCAGTTACTAGGCCCTTTTCTTGAACCTGTCATCTGCCTTGGGCCTGGTCCATGGAAAACACTACATAATCCTATATTAGGAGGTTTTGAATTTGATGTTGCCCCATCATGACTGAATTGCAGGAATAATTACATTGATAGATGATGGCGAGACGAGGAACGAGATGGAGAAGGAGAAAACTTGCTAGAAGACGTATTTACAGTTGGATGGATGAAAGAAGATCATCAAAGAACAAGCGAAGGGAACACATGCATGAAACCATATTACAAGACCAAGATCATTAGGGACCTTGCAACATAAAGCTATGCAGAGGAGAAGAGAAAGAGCATCCAAGAACACATCCATGACTCAACAGCAACATCAAATTGACATTGCCACCACAGCCAACTAGTCCATATCAAAAGTGTCATGAGTTGGCGAGGCCACATCACTACTATGGGCCATATCTATTGTAACTGAATGTAATTTAAAGTGAAAATCAAATGGACACATCACATCATATGAACAAGGGATTTTCAACTTGGCTCCTCCCATGAAGCACAAAGAGTTTTCAGTCAGTTCTTTGAGGAGCGAGGAGTGGCTCCAATGTCCCACTATTGGGGCTAGTGATGTATGATGAACATATGTGTGTTGAAACTTTTGCTTAATTCAGAAGCCCGTTTAGGCCGAAACATTTTCATGAAGGTTTTGTATATGTTTGTAATACTATTCTTTTGATAGCTATAATTCATGTTCATTTCACATGTATTAAGATAGTTGAACTATTTCAGTTGTTTCAGTACTTACCTTGTTGGGAATGTGTTGTATTTTTTATGAAACCAACTCACAAAAAGATAGAAAAGAGAGATCAACACCTTCAAAATAAGCCTCTTCGAGGGGGAAACCTCTTGTACATTACACAAGTGAAAAATTCTTGGATGATACAAATGACAAGACCTCCTTTCTATATATAGGAGTCTAAGGGTTCATAATATAATCAGAGTTGACATAACAAAAATAATCTAAGGGAACAATAATAACAATAGTGGGCTTCTATGGGGCACAATAATAACAATATGGGGATTACATGGGCACAAAAACATAATAAGGGGGTTGTACTAATAACAATAAGGGGTTACACTAGTAGTATAGGTACCTTACAAGCCCCTCTCCTTCAAAAAATGTTGTCCTCAACGCTTGAGCAGTTCTTGATGCTTCTGTATAAAATTCTTGTCCTCCCATGTGGAATATTCAGTGGGTAAGTTCTTCCACTTGATAAGATACTTTTAAATTGATCGATTTCGTAGATATTGGGTTCTTTTTTCTGTGACTTCTCCAGGTTCCAATATGATTTTTCCTTCCTCATCAAGTTCTCACAATATTGTTTGAACAGGGATCTTCTGCAAATTTTGAATGAGTGGCCACACTTCTTCATCCTTATTCCATTCATCCCTTGCTTCTTTTATCCAATCTAGTTGGATAATAGAAATAACACAAAACAATGCTTCCACATCCTCATCCTTTCTTGAGAGTGCATCTGCAACAACATTTTGCTTCCCTTTTTTAGATGATTTCAAAGTCATAACCCAACATATTGGTGACCCATTTTTTCTGTTCTTCTAGACATAATCTTTGTTCTAAAAAGTATTTAAGACTATCATCATCCATTTTTACCTTGAAGTGTCTACCCATTAGGTAAGGTTTCCATTTCTTAAGTGCATGTAGAATTGCCAACATTTCCTTCTCATAAATATCTTACTTGAGATGTGGCTGTAAAAATACCCAATTGCCTACATCAAAACTTCTTTCACTGCAATGTTGATCTACTTGTTGTTTCATTCGATTCTGCACTAAAGTGGTGTTATCCTTTAAAATTTGGAGAACTTTTTGTTGATGCTTGATGTGATATTTCACTTCTTGAATCTTCTTCTTCTTGCTATTTCCTTCTATCTTGAGAGTTTGAGGAGTGGTAATTTCTTCCAATGCATTACAAGATATGGTCGGATTCATTTCTTGATGCTCGATTTGATCTTTCACTTCTTGAACATTTTTCTTCTTGATATGTCCTTCTATCTTGATAGTTTGAGGAGTGGTAATTCTGGCCAATGCATTACAAGATATGGCCGGATTCATTTCTTCTTTCTTGATGTGATATTTCACTTCTTGAACATTTTTCTTCTTGATATGTACTTCTATCTTGAGAGTTTCGGGAGTGGTAATTCTTGCCAATGCTTTACAAGATATGGTCGAATTCATTTCTTCTTTCTCTGGGGTTGGTTCCTGGTGTATATCCTCTTCTTTTGATGTTTCTTGATCCTTTTCTTCCTCCTCTTCATAATTTATGTAAAATAATTTCTTCTCAGCACACTTATGATCTTTATTGCATTTTCTATCACAATTGTAACAAAGCCCTATTTCTCCTTTTTCTTCCTATTGTTGTGGTGTAAATATTGTAGGTTGTGAAAGGCTAGGAGAAAAAACACTTCCATAATTATAGTCGCGAGTGGTGGGATTCCTTGTTTCCATAATTTCACCTTCAATTTTTGTTTCCAACCTAAATGCCTTCTCTAATGAATCAGGTTCCCAAAGATGAACCTCATGTTGAATGTTATCCTTTAAAGCCCCTATGAAGACATCAATCCTTTGCTTCTCTGGAATATCATTTACCCTTATATTCAATTTTTGAAAGTCCTCAATGTGCTCTGCCATTGAACCCTTTTGTTTGAGATTTATCAATTGGCTAAAGAAGGTGTTTCTCTTTATATCCTCATACTGTGCTATCATTTCCTCCTTGAAAATTGACCACGTGACAAGTGGTTTATGAGAACAAATCCCTTCATATGATAAAAATTGATTCAGTTCTAAATATAAGGATGCAATATGTGCTTTTTGTAATAGTTACACCTCATGTAGATAAAAATATTGCTCCATCTATAGTATCCAATTTACTAGATCCTTGCCATCAAACTTCCTCATATTTCCTTTTCTTGATTTTACAAGATCGATCTTGAAATGACTATAATTCTGTAATTTTGGATCTCCTAGTTCTGAAATTGCGACCTGTGGTATCCATCTACGTCGTCTTTCCAATGCTACTAGTCTAATCAAAATTGGATTATCCAAGAAAGAGTTATGCACAATCTCCTAAGATGACTTGATTATATACCTTTTAAGAAGAGAAAAATTGCAGGAGGTGCCATGTGTTATTGGTTCTACCTTCAGTTCCGAAAAATATACACAAAAAACTATAGTTGGTCCTCCTTCTGTAACTTCTGACGAAATTTCAATATGATGCTCAGAGAGACAGTTATGATGATTTTCCCTAGGTTGCTTGTTTGGGATGTAATTTGGGAGCCTGCCTAAACCCTAAATTTCCTGGAAAGTATATTAAAAAATATAGCAAAACAAGATCTGAAATTTAGGTCCAATGTTACCCACAATTTTGGCTCAAATGGGTTTTAATTTCATAGTCTGAAACTTTGTAGAAAAAAAAGTATAGCGAAAATTCAATGATTGCCTGTTTGAGATGGAATTCTGGAGCTTAAATTCCTTAGATCATATATCGAAAAATGTAGTGAGACAAGATCTAAAATTTGGACCCGAGGTTTAGTGAGATGTCCTCTCAAATGGTTTTTTTTTAGCTTCTGAAACATTGCAGAAAAACGTTATAGCGAAAATGCCACGATGTCTTGTTTGGAGCAGCGAAACCCTAGAATCCAAAGCTCTGATACCAAATGTTATAGAAGCTCACAAAAAGATAGAAAAGAGAGATCAACGCCTTAAAAATAAGCCTCTTCAAGGGGGAAACCTCCTTTACATTACATAAATGAACAATTCTTGGATGATACAAATGACAAGACCTCCTTTATACATAATCAGAGCCGACATAACAATAATAATGTAAGGGAACAATAATAACAATAGTGGGATTATATGGGGCACAATAATAACAATATGGGGACTACATGGGCATAACAATATAATAAGGGGGATTGTACTAATAAAAATAAGGGGTTACACTAGTAGTATAGGGACCTAACAATATTGGTTATCATTGATGTCTCATCCTTGTGTACTACTCTGCAGGATATTAGACATACCTTCCTCACTTACTGGTTATAACTACCATCACACCTATTTTGGGCTACTATGCTGGATGGTGGACAGGTCTTCTCTTGTACTTTGGCTTTAACAACCATCACATCCACTGTGGACTATTCCGCTGGATTCTGGATAGACCATTCTTGGTTCATGTGTGTCTCTTCCTAGGTGGTACTATTACCTCCCACTTAGAGGCTCACTTTTATCCCTCTTTTAAAATAAGAGAATCTTGACACATTTACGTTATACACTCACTAGGAACACTTACCTTTATGTTTGAAGATACCATCATAACACTGTCATGTGTTGATAGTTAGCGCAAGGAAGATCTCTGAGTATATGGAAACCAAGCCTTTATACCAGATGGGACTCTTACACCAAATGGTGTGAGGTCTAGTTGGGAATTCATATTGGAGAGGTCCCCTTGGTTGATGGATTTCCATTACTATAAAAAAAAGGGTGCTAGAAAGAGGGCTAGATGACAGGTTGTTCCTGTAGAGTTTGGTTTGAATGTCTTATTTAAAATGTCTCTTCCTGAAATCATAATCCCAAGATATTTTTTCTAAAAATATTAATTATACCATCCTTGAGGATGATATTAATGACCCGTGTGAGTTGAATTTCAATGGTGAGGGTGAATCCTCCTTTCATGTACATCTTCTTTAAGTTATGGCTCTTTGTCATCGTCACCAAATAAAGTTCGAAGATCTCTGGGCTATATTACTCACCCTCACATTCGGAGGTCATGTTAAACAATGGTGTCATACATTACCCATTGCTTCTACCAATTCATTCGGCCAAATTTCCAAGATGATGGTTAAATATTTCGATAAGTATAGCCATTGGGATGTCTGTGAAAAAACTATGCCGTTTAAGAATGGAGCCCGATGAATTAGTTGAGGAATTTGATGATCAGTTCCTTCACATTTGTTGCAAAATTATTGAAAAAATTTTGAACTCAGATTTCTTGAGACAAGTATTTAAATGCTTGGTTCATGTCTCCCAATATAGTGAACCTCCTTATTTCCCTTCCTCCCCAACTCTTGTGGATCATGAGGCACCTCATATTGCAGAGGAGAAAACCACCACCCAGTTTGTTCCTTGTCCGACTTGTTTTTCGGTCTTGATGTGTGTGCCCCCTTGTGGTGATCATGAAGCTAATAAATATGTGAATCAAGTTCCCATCCCATCTTTTCATCCGTCTCTTGCTTCAATGGAGGAAATTCCAGAATGGCCTAGGAAGCCTATAGCGAAGTCTCACTCCTCCATTCTACAAGAGGATGTCACCGTTCACAACTCTAATCCCAAGAATGATCTAGATTTCTGTTCTCCTCCATCTTCTCCACATCATGATTCCTTGTACCATGACTCTCTTGATCAATCTACTTCACTAGCTAGTTTTTCACATCCTTTTGATTCTCAAGTTGCTTGCTCAAATTGTGATAAGGTGCAAGGCTGTAACATTACACAGGTAGAGGAGCGGGAAGGTGAGGACACTATCAATTTTTCCTCTCTGTCTAAAAATTGTTCGCATTAAAACAATGAGTTTCCATTCTTGAACAATTCTCAATCTGCTAATCCCGATGTAAAATCCAGTCCAATCAATTCTTTCTATCAACCACCAATATTGAGCAGTAATCACTCCTATGCTTCTATATGCCATGATGAATGCCCAAGAATATCATGTGATCTTTCGGTTTCTCATGAAGACTCAAACTCAGATCTGGAATCTACTTGGTAAAATAATATGTTCCTATCAAAGCTTCCTCTTCACCTCACTTTCCCATGTGTCCTACGATTTGCAGCACATCTACATGTGGCAGAGATACTCCATGCTCTTTTTTTTTATTCATCGATGAGATATCTCCTCGATCGACACAAGGCAGTGAGGCTATCCATGATGAAGTTGAAAACAATCAAATTGTAGAGAACTCTTCCCAACCCCTCATCATCTCTCCTTTTGCATGAAGACAACTATTAAAATCATCTTGCTCATGAGATCTCACCAATTCATTTATATTTGAATGTACTATCAAAAGAGTCTCTTCAATTGAGTCATCTAATTACTGTTGAAGATGAAAAATTTGGTGAAACCTATGACAAAGATGGCTTCCATCTGGAGAGTAGTTTTGAAATTAGCAACAACAACCACCCTAAAATCGCGCATGATCTGATTCAAGCTTCAAAATGCGATTCTAAAATTCTTGAAAGTTCTGGGACCTATGCGGGAGTTGAGGAACTTCAACTCCCATTGATGGTTATGTAAGGATCTCACAGATGTGGTAAGACCCTTGAACTAAACCATATCTAGTTTCTCTTGCACAATATGTCTATCTGCATGGTTGCACTCGATGTGAATTCCCTTGTAAAAAATGTTTGGTATTCTGAGTGTGATCTCTCAAATTTTTCAAAATTTTAGTTATGATCGAATTCACGAATCTATTATGGTGCATTCAGCTTCATCCACATCTCTCACATAAAACTTGGGTTGGGAATGTTCATCTCTCATGAGTTAATGGAATTGTGAACTTGATCATCTCAAAAACTATCTTTGCCCACAATCATACTTATCGAATTTCTCCCTCAATGGTCAACTCCTCGATCTTCTTGTGAATATTGTACTACAAATATGTCCTCTCATCACACCAGAAATCTCCCTGTGTGATGATGAACACACAGGTTGTCATACGAATCAAGTTCTTCCCCATTCACCATGCTCTACTGGTTTCATGCATTGGCGATGCTAACATCCTTTTTAAATTATTGTGATGACTATGATGCTTGTACAATTGGTCACCAGTTGTAGGAAGTTGGTATGTCATATCTCACTCGCAATGAACTTGGTTCAATTATTTAGAGCATTTGAAAGATTGTTCAAATTGATTTTTCTTCGTTCATTGTAAACTGGGAACCTCACGTGTCAATCAGCTCATCTGACCAATCCTCTATGTTTGATGACTGCCATTCTACTTATCATTTTCCCATCAACACATCTGATGACAATTGTTTCACTCTTTGATCTTCACTATTCAACATCTTTCTATTCATATTTCTGTCAAACAAGTGAGGCACTTCAGCCTTCGCTAATGGTTATGACAGGTCCTCACTATCTTGGCATGACCAACAAGGATGATCAATTCTATTTTTCCTTACAAGATTCCCATTATGATCCTCCTTCTTGAATCCATAATTCATAGTTTCAAAGATCATGAGGCTTTCAAGATGACCATCATGGATTTTATGATCCAATTGCTGAATGGAAAACAATCTTACTTGAAAAGCTCTATTGCAGGTGTCAAGTTTCAATCCTTCCTCGTGCTTACAAAGAAGCTTGGTGTAGATGAGAACACATGTGCAAGAGGTTTTCAAGGTTTGTTGAAAAATCGTATTCATCGAAAAGATAAGCATGTGGATTGGATAAAAGTAGTGGTTGTGACACATCTTGCTACCCACATGCAAGACCTTGCTTCGCTTGTGCAAGTTTTTCAAGTTTTATATCTTATGTTGCACATCACCTTTTATCTGTCTTAATCGTTCATGTCTTTGTGGATGCAAGTCAAGAAAAATCATGGTGGCTTCAATGGAATTTCATTTTACGTGATCTTGACCTTCTAGCTATTAGGTTAGGAGCAAGATTAGCTACATCTTAGTTTTCCCTCCCTTAGTGCATACTAGTTTTCTTATTATGGTTTTACATCCTATTTGCTTTGATTATTTTGATCTCTTTCCTTTTGATTTTGTTTCCTGGTTGTGTGTCTTCTTTATTTTTTCTTTTTTTCTTCCTTGTTGAGTTATCCTTTCATTTTCATTACACGAATAAGTGTTGTGCCTTACTGTGTCCTGGCTTGTGAATATGGATGTGGCTAAAGTTCAGAGGGTCTTATGACACTGCAGCCTTTGGCTAGTCCTACGTCTATCTTCTTTGTGTTTGGTTGTAAATTTTGGCAGATGAAGTATTGACATAAAATATGATCCATATATAAGGAGAGTTTTTTTTGAAACCATGAACCTCTGTCCAAGCTGGGAAACATCATGCCTATACTTAATTTTCTTCTTTGGTGTTTTTAGGCTTATCCAACTAATAGAAATGGAGAAGGGGAAAATATAAGTGAGAAAACTTAAATCAGAGGTCTTTATATGCTTCTCTGAAGGAACAACCTCTCCCACTCTCAATAAGTTGGGATCCATTTTCTGCCCCAAAAATAAAAAAGTGTCGATACACAGTTCTCTTTAAAAATAATAAAGGGAAAAGAAGAGAAAGGTTTTCTGTGCAGAGAGGTGAAGAAGGTAACTCCACTAGGGTATTGTCCATGCTCACTGGTAGTGGAGAAATGCTTGTTTTCCTACGTGACTTTGCTAGGGTACTGTCCAGGCCTACTAGTAGCAGAGCAACACCACAGATGAAAAAATATACTCTGAAAATATTAAGCTCACAAGCTAAACTAACCTTCCCAATTCAAAACACTATGATCT
Source organism: Pinus taeda (assembly GCA_000404065.3). Taxonomy (NCBI): domain Eukaryota; kingdom Viridiplantae; phylum Streptophyta; class Pinopsida; order Pinales; family Pinaceae; genus Pinus; species Pinus taeda. The sequence continues at coordinate 62,612 of APFE031757745.1, forward strand.
AGCTGAATCTTATGTTGTATTCAAACTGAGAAGGTACAAATGGGACCATGCCTTCCCATGGGGTAAGTGGGGAAGCCCAGGTAATCTACACAAGGAATCAATACTCCCTTCAGGACCAAGGACTTGCACTAAAACAAACCATTGTGTCACCAAGTGTTGTATCAGCTACAACATCCTCCAAAAATTTGGCTTGCACCCAAATTTCGGAGCCTACTGTGGATCCTATGTTGATCATTCCTTAGTCACATACTATTAATCTGATGATCTTAAGTTACTCTATTCGATATTAAGAGTCATTCACGCTTTTATATTTATATAGTATGTGTCATCTTTGGGAATGAGGATTATTGCTTGTCATGCAAAGGGAATTTTGTTTTCCTTCAAGGGGAAATCTTTGTGAGAATGGGTTTTCCTCACCACATAGACATGTTTTGCACTCATCTCACACACTTTTGCATAAAAGTCACCTTTATCCTCTCAAAGTCTATCATCGGAGCCGCACTTGTAGTAAGCTACCGCAAAGGTTGTTGCACTAAGCGAAGTATGTGTTATATGTTTTGGATGGTCTATGCTATATCACTAAGTGTTCAAGTGTATGATCGTAGTCAAGTTCTATCACTATTCAAATCAGTTCCACTGATCCCACACTTAGCCAAACTCTAGAGTTTTCGTAGCAACCTAGCCTCATCCAGAGTTTCTGAATTGCGCACTTCGCATATGTAACCCTAAATCTTTTCCCTTGCCTAGTAGAACTATGGAATGTGTAGAAATCCCATCCTCCCTTAGCATCAAAAACTGTGTAGTGGTTTCCTCTAGTTTCCTTCCCTTAGCCGGAACCCACTGTCTCTAGAAACTAGGAAATTTTGTCCTTCAGGAATTTCAACTTTCCAATTCGCCTTGCATCTTGAAACTATGCAAATGTGTCCTCCCAGGGCCTCATCTCGTAGCAGTCACTGCCCGTTGAAACATTGTAACTATGTCTCTCAGGGGCCACAAAGAAGGATGATATTCTAGATGACTCTCAAGGAGCTGAGAAGAAAGATAAGCAGATCATGGAACCCGAGGTATGATAGAAGATTGGGATCACATGAAGACTCCATCTGATGCATAACCCTTTGGAGGGTATGTATGGAAACAACGCACATCTTTTGAAAAACGCCTCTTTGTGTATCTTGAAGGACTTATTATTAGTGTCATATCATTCTGTCTTCAATGACATCCATGGTTTCAAGCACTGAAAGTCATTCCATGTGTTTCCTCTATGTGTCTTTCTCCCTTTTGCTTATTGGATGAATTTTCATCCTTTGACATGTTTTTTTCTTATGTCATGTTTGCGAACCATTGTAGTGACCTTAAAGGTTGGTCTTTGTGTATGCAAGTTGTTCTAGCCATGTAAACATCTATCGCACTTGTACACAAAGTTGTAAGCACTATCGTATAAGTGTTGTCACAGTCATCTAAAGGTCTATCTAAAGTGTTGCACTTGTCACTTTTAACTCTAGACAGTCTCACAGAGGGAAATGATTTGTCTTGTTGTCCCGATGGTCTATGTTGTGATGTTGTTGAATTATTCTAAGTGTGTGATCACAATGTTGAAGCCTCACAAGTTCACTTGCCTCCCACACTTAGCCATTTTCCTTTAAATCCTTCCAATCAAACAACTCCACTTCACTAGACCCCGATTAAGCTGCATTGCACAGTCTCAGCCCTCAATGATTCTTCTCCGTTGTCTAGAACTATGCAGTGCTTAAGGATGCCCCTAAGATAGTTTCATTGCGCAATCCCAGAGGTGAGCAGTCTAACTTATTTCCTAGAATTTCACATAAACTGCCTGAAAGCCCGACCTGAATTACGCACTTCGCAAGATTAATCATCAAGCCTCCTCCCTGCATACTGGAACCCCATGGTGCACAGAGACCTAAACTTTCTTTTCCTCCCAAAACTATGCATAGGTGTCCCCCCTATTAGCGTTCGAATCTGCCTCAGGCTGAAAGAAGGAAAAACTCAAGGCAACATCAAACCAAGCTCAGTCTGGTAGCTAGCCCTACCAGAACAGGAGAGGGCTCTCTCCGAGTCACACTCAGTGAATAAGTAAACGAAATGGCCTGAGATGACTTGCAATGAACTATTTGTCTTAGGCTAGTAAGTGAAAATGAATATAAGGAGTGATTTTCATGAATGACCTTGTTTCTGGGATATTATGGGACCATTGGAACTCAATGAACAGAGAACTTAACATGAAGGAACAAATTATTTCATGAGGAAAGGTAGGCTGAAAGCATAGCAATTTAGTTTTAAAGGTGGCGGGATGGAAAGATTGATTAAGAAGTTGAAAAGGGCATAGGAGATGAATCCTTTTCAAACAGAATAATGAACAATGTACATGAAATTTTCCCACAAGTAGAGCAATTAGAATTGAATTCTACCTGATCTCACTCGAAAAATTTCACAAGAAATGAATGCGAAATGGAGTACAAAACATAACAAGGTACATATGAAACATAAGAGAAACACTTGCTACACTCACAACCACATGAATCTCATGAATCAGAGCTGCTGCCTTTCATTAATTCTCTGTAGAAATAGACAATGCAGAAACAAAGTTTCTCTCCCACAGTCTCCCAGAAGTGACAAGCCAACCAACCAAACTTGCTTTGCAAATGGTTTGCATACAATATATAGAATGTGCTATGAAGAGATAGAACAACCAAGGGTCACCAAATGAAGGTGGAGAGCCAACCATCAGCTACAGGTGTAGTGTTACAAACATGACAAATGGCTTGGGTGACCCTTTGCCTTCTTGTGCCACTTGTATAACTGACCATATGGAGTGAAAATATTTATAAAACCGCAGTGCTCCTCCTGTGTGTTGTGCTCTTTTCCAGGTGACTTTTGGAGGCCTTACCGATGTCTAAATTGAGCATAAAATAGCTTGCTGGAAAGCCGGTCTTGTCTAATTTCTAACCGCGCCAGAATTGTTTGATTTGGAGTTCAGTTTCCTTGTCAAAAATCAAATCTCCCAAGACTGGTCAAATTGTGCCAGATGAGGCTGCCTCAAGGCATAGTATTGTGTCGGGCAACTTTTGAATGTTTTTATCAACCTAAAATTGAGCTCAGGATAGCTCATTGGAAAGCTCGGTATGTCTACTTTCCAGCCCAACTATAATTTTGCAATTTGGAGTTTATTTTCTCTATCAAAAATCAAATCTCCCAAGTTTGGTCGAACTGTACCAAATGAGGCTGCCTGAAGGTAGAGTGATGTTACAGTCAACGTTTGGATGCCTTCCTCAACTCCAAATTGAGCTCATGATAGTTCATTTGAAAGAAGGTTTCCTCTAGTTATCATTTTAATCATCAAGCAAGTCATTTGGCCAACAGAACGAGGATAAAACTTGATTTTCCCGAGGTCGCTCCAGAGGTGCATCAATTCTCCCGAGACAATTGTATTTTTGACATTTTTTCAGAACCATGACACCTGTGTCAAAAGTGAAGGATGTTTTTCGTACTTGGTCTGTTTTCGACAAAAACCTCTCTCAGTGTTCCCAAATTCATCTTAGATTGCTCAGAAACCTCATTTGAGTGAAACATATCCCGATGTGTGGGACAAGGGATTTGTCGGAATGAAGCAAAATGAAGGGGATAGGGAGCTTCTAAATTCTTGAGGAAATTTTGGGAAGTGTGGAGGGATGTTAGGAAGTAAGGGAAAGTGGAATCTCAGAAATTGAGGGAGGGTAAGGGGTCCAAAAAGGAAAAATATAGTCCCAACCATAGAAAATTGCCAAGTTGTAGCAAGGAACTAGGGTTTGTATGAAAATGAGGAATTTGGGGGATCTCAGTGAGGGGAAGTGTCTGATAAGATATTTTATGGATAGGGGAAGGTGTATGAACATCAGGATACAAATTTTCCAATGATTTGACCATCCAAGAGAAATTAGCTTCAAAACCCTAAGAGAGGGAAATGAACCTTGCCTAGGCACAACTGAAACATGAACAAGGTGTGAAATGACCCAATGGAGCTTGACATGATTATGATAACCCTCTGAATGATGGTAGACTCAGCAGAATGGTGACATAGAATGTCATTTGGACAACTTTGACAAGGGTAAAATCAAACCCCAGACTTAATGCCTAGTGACCAAATTTTACTTGAAGACTCGCTGAAATGATAAAATTTGACCTTGACATCTTAAAATCACTTGTGTAAGATCATGTTTGATCACTGGAAGAAGGATGCAAAGACTGACTCTAACATTGGCTCCAATGGGGGATGGTAGCTCCTTGGAGGTGCTAAGAACAACAGATCTCTGGAAGAGCTAGACAGTGCCTTTTGTCCATTGGGCTATGGAGTCCATTATTCCGACATGACTCAATTTATTGACATGAAACTTGACTCAAATTGACTCAATGAAAATTGACATGACTAAAGAAACTTGACTGAACTTAAAACTTAAAGCTTGGTGGTAGTACATGACCACCTTTATTTTTTACAAGACTATATATCATCAAACTATATCAAACTGCCAATGTAACCAATCAAGACGATGGCTTCTTGACTGATTCTTCCATTCAGATCTTCTGGTCACCAATTGATATTGGTAACTGGGCATCCAAAAACATAATTGGCCATAATTTCCTTCATCACTGAATACTGCAATAATGACCTTCACTGCTATCTGCAACAAATCTGCCATTGGATCATGAAAAACATGAAGATTTATCTCATGTTGAAGAAACAAGATGTCTTTTTCATTTGATTCTGATTTTCCTTCATAATGTACTTTAGAAAAAGTATGGTCCTGGTCTTCAAAAAATTATGAACAAATAGATGAGCATATCTCTTCTTGGAAAATCATTTCAAGACATGAGACATATGAAGAAGAATCTGAATGGCAATCTTGATTGTTCTGGTATTCTACAGTGTGAATACATTTTTGATCATCTTGACATGATATGACAGCCATACTCTCATTACATTCATCACATTCATCAATAATGAGAAAAGCAAGTTTGGATGATTCTTGAAACCCAACACTAACAATTTTATCATCTACCATACTTTCATCCAAAGAAAGCTTTTCACTTACTTGAACAAAGTTCTCATCTTGCTGTCCATGAGCTGATCGGATTACCTCTTCATGAAGGCTTTTTTCTGATGACATGAGAACATTTGGACCCAAAACTTTGTCTTCTTCTATGGACAAATCTGAACTGACACTTTTTCTTTCATCACTTTCAGCCATATGGAATTCTTCAACTTGCTGATCTATTAAGATGTTCACCGGACTGTCATCCTTTTCAAAAGAGGAAGAAGTTTCACCAACACTTTCTTGACCATGTGTGCACTGCAAATCTGCTTTAGCTTGAGCTGGAACATGACCTTGCAAGAGCTGATCTATCTCTTCTTCAGACAGAGGAGATAAGACCCTTTGTTTCCTTTTGCTCAAACAATGATTGTCTTCAATATTTTCAAGCGAAGGAGTATATAAATTTTCCTCATGCTGCTGATCCATCTCATGTATTTCATGTTGACTATCAAGATGCAAAATTCCTTCTTTTTCCACCATACTACAATCTTGATCATGCTGCAAATTTTCATGATCATCTTTATGCTGCTGAAAGGGAATTTCATACAGGGCGTCCATGATATCATGATCCATAAAATTAACATCCAAATAATATTTTTCAAGGCTCTCAATAAAATCATAAGCATGCTTGCAACAATCATGAACTAGATTCAATGATGGATAAGAGTCTTTATATCTTTCAATGAACAGGTCATGAAAATCATTTAGACTGTAAATACAAGCAGTGGGCAAATTTTCATACCAAGATTTGGCTTCACCTTCTAGAGTGGCCATGAACATATTCATTAAGCAATCTTCAGGAAAATCAACCTTCAACATGTGAATATGCATGTGAAATCAAACAAGATGTAAAGAAGCGTCCTTCTTACCATCATCTTTAAACATAGGCAGATTCTTTGACCAATCTTCCTTTGGATTTTTATTTGGGAAGCCTGGAATGTGATCTCGGCTCATGGGAGCGTATCTTATTGCAATCCAGTCTATTTTAACATATTCCAAAGATTTTGATCTCCAAGCAGTGGAGTCATCATGAAGCACCTGATTGCTGGATTCTTCAGTGATAGGAGTCACCAGGTGAATGATTTCAGCCATCTTCTTATGTCTGATCGTTGTCCACCATCAACCATCAGATCTGAACTTGAGATATGTCCTTGGGGCAAGACAATCTACAAGCAAACCATTTTCGTCCCCAGTGGAGTCGCCATTATGTTAGCGCTCGAATCTGCCTCAGGCTGAAAGAAGGAAAAACTCAAGGCAACATCAAACCAAGCTCAGTCTGGTAGCTAGCCCTACCAGAATAGGAGAGGGCTCTCTCCGAGTCACACTCAGTGAATAAGTAAACGAAATGGCCTGAGATGACTTACAATGAACTATTTGTCTTAGGCTAGTAAGTGAAAATGAATATAAGGAGTGATTTTCATGAATGAATTTGTTTCTGGGATATTATGGGACCATTGGACCTCAATGAACAGAGAACTTAATAAGAAGGAACAAATTATTTCATGAGGCAAGGTAGGCTGAAAGCATAACACTTTAGTTTTAAAAGGTGGCAGGATGGAAAGATTGATTAAGAAGTTGAAAAGGGCATAGGAGATGAATCCTTTTCAAACAGAAGAATGAATAATGTACATGAAATTTTCCCACAAGTAGAGCAATTAGAAATGAATTCTACCTGACCTCACTCGAAAAATTTCACAAGAAATGAATGCGAAATGGAATATAAAACATAACAAGGTACATATGAAACATAAGAGAAACACTTGCTACACTCACAACCACATGAATCTCATGAATCAGAGCTGCTGCCTTTCATTAATTCTCTGTAGAAATAGACAATGCAGAAACAAATTTTCTCTCCCGCAGTCTCCCAGAAGTTACAAGCCAACCAACCAAACTTGCTTTGCAAATGGTTTGCATACAATACATAGAATGTGCTATGAAGAGATAGAACGACCAAGGGTCACCAAATGAAGGTGGAGAGCCAACCATCAGCTACAGGTGTAGTGTTACAAACATGAAAAATGGCTTGGGTGACCCTTTGCCTTCTTGTGCCACTTGTATAACTGACCATATGGAGTGAAAATATTTATAAAACTGCCGTGCTCCTCCTGTGCGTCGGGCTCTTTTCCAGGTGACTTTTGCAGGCCTTCCTGATGTCCAAATTGAGTGAAAAATATCTTGTTGGAAATCCTCTCCTATCTAATGTCCAACCCCACTGGAATTTGTTGATTTGGAGTTCATTTGCCTTGTCAAAAATCAAATCTCCCAAGACTGGTCAAACTGTGCCAGATGAGGCTGCCTCAAGGTAGAGTACTGTTTCGGGAAACTTTTGAATGTCTTTCTCAACCTCAAATTGAGCTCCACATAGCTCATTGGAAATCTCTATGTGTCTATTTTCCCACCCAACTAGAATTTTGCAATTTGGAGTTCATTTGCTCTATCAAAAATCAAATCTCCCAAGACTGGTCGAACTGTACCAAATGACGCTGCCTGAAGGAAGAGTGCTGTTACAGTCAACGTTTGGATGCCTTCGTCAACTCAAAATTGAGCTCATGATAGCTCATTGGAAATTTATTTGTCTCTAGTTATCATTTGAATCATCACGAAAGTCATTTGGCTAACATAGCTAGGAGAAAACTTGATTTTCCCAAGGTCACTCCAGAGGTGCATCAATTCTCCCGAGACAATTGTATTTCTAACATTTCTTCAGTACCATGACACCTGTGTAAAAAGTGAAGGAGGTTTTTCTTCCCTGGTCTGTTTTCAACAAAAACCTCTCTCTGGTTTCCCAAATTCATCTTAGATTGCTCAGACACCGCACTTGAGTGAAACATACGAGACAAGGGATTTTCTGAAATGAAGCGAAATGAAGGGGATAGGGAGCTTCTAAATTCTTGAGGAAATTTTGGGAAGTGTGGAGGGATGTTAGGAAGTAAGGGAAAGTGGAATCTCAGAAATTGAGTGAGGGGAAGGGGTCCAAAAAGGCAAAATACAGTCCCAACCATAGAAAATTGCCAGGTTGTAGCAAGGAACTAGGGTTTGTATGAAAATGACGAATTTGGGGATCTCAGTGAGGGGAAGTGTCTGATAAAGTATTTTATGGATAGGAGAAGGTGTATGAACATCAGGATACAAATTTTCCAATGATTTGACCATCCAAGAGAAATTAGCTTCAAAACCCTAGGAGAGGGAAATGAACCTTGCCTAGGCACAACTGAAACTTGAACAAGGTGTGAAATGACCCAATGGAGCTTGACATGATTACGATAGCTCTCTAAATGATGGTAGACTCAGTAGAATGGTGACATAGAATGTCATTTGGACAACTTTGACAAAGGTAAAATCAAACCCCAGACTTAATGCCTAGTGACCACATTTTACTTGAAGACTCGCTGAAATGATAAAATTTGACCTTGACATCTTAAAATCACTTGTGTAAGAGCATTCTTGATCACTGGAAGAAGGCTGCAAAGATTGAATCTAACACTCCCATTGTCTTCCCTCAGCTGGGACTCACAGCTCTCAAAAACTACACAGAACTGTCCTCTCTAGTCCCTTTGCTACCCTATATTGTCTTTCCTCAGAAAAATGTGCAGAGGTGCCTTAGGGTCCCAACTTGCAGCTACCACTGGTGACCTCAAATCCTACTTCTTAGTGGCCACTACACAATTTTCCTTGATAGTGAAGACTGTGCCCTAGATTTCATCAATCAAGCGTAAGTTGTGCTCTACACATCTCAGTGAGTAGTCTCCCTCCCTATCACCTAAAAATGAACAATGTGCAATTACTGGGCCCTCTTCCCTAGCCTATCATCTGTCTTGGGCTCAATCTATGGAAAAAATGCATCATCTTAGAATAGGAGTTTTTGGATTTGATGTCTTCCTGTAATGAGTGAATTGCAGGAACAGGTACACTAATAGATCATGGCGAGATGACGAACGAGATGGAGGAGGATAAAACATTGTAGAAGACTTATTTGCAGTTAGATGGATGAAAGAAGCTCCTCAAAGAAAAAGTGAAGGGAACACATGCATGCAACCATCTTATAAGACCAAGATCATTGAAAACATTGTAACATCAAGCTATGCGGAGGAGAAGAGAAAGCACATCCAAGAACAAATCAATCACTCAACAACAACAACAACTTGAAATTGCCACCACAACTAGTCTGTCCATGTTAGTAGTGTCATGTCAAGTTCTGTCGTGAGTTGTTGAGGCCACATCAATACTATGGGCCATATCTGTTGTAACCGAATGTAATGTAAAGTGAAAGTCCAATGGACACAAAATGAATTTGAAGAGTCATAGGAAGTTGAACGACTATGAGGGAAGTCCAAGAGTCACAAGAGTCAAGCATCACCCTTTGCTATATATACCCCTCCCATTGTATGAGTAAGGAATTTTCACCTTGTCTCCACCCATGAAGCATAGAGATATTTCAGTCAATTCTTTGAGGAGCAAGTGGTGGCTTCAATGTCACACTATTGGGGCTAATGATGTCTGATCTACGTATGTGTCTTGGAACTTTTTCTTAATTTAGAAGTTTGTTCAGGCCAACATGTCTTCATGCATATTTTGTAGATGTTTGTAAGACTATTCTTTTGGCATTTGTAATTCATGTTTGTTTCCCATGTACTAAGATAGTTGAACTATTTCGGTTGTTTTAGTCCTTACCTTGTTGGGAATGTGGTGTATTGGTTATCACCACTGTCTCATCCTTGTGGACTACATTGTAGGATATTGAATAGACCTTCCTCGCTTACTGGTTATAACAATTGTCACACACATTTGGACTACTCCACTGGATGGTGGATGGGTCTTCCCTTGTACTTTGGTTTTAACAACTGCCATGTTTTCTATGGACTATTCTGCTAGTACTAGATAGACCATTCCTCATTTGCATGTGTCTCTTCCCACGTGGTACTATTACCTCTCACTTAGAGGCTCACTTTTGTCCCCCTTTTGGACTAAGATAACCTTGACACAATTACATTACGCACTAACTAGACACACTTACATTGTTGTTTGAAGATACCAATATAACACTCTCATGTGATGACATCTATAGCCAAGGTAGATCTCTAAGTATATGGGAACGGGGCCTTTATACCAAATGGGACTCCTACACCAAACTGTGTGAGGTATAGTTGGGACATCATATTGGAGAGATCCCCTTAGTTGATGGATTTCAAGCACCTTCAACATGAGTCTCAGTGAAATTTTCCCGTACTTAGACTATCGAAGGTAAATTTTATTTAATTTTTGCTAATTGTGGTTGTTAATTTTACTGGTTGTTGAAAACAAAAATAAGGGGGTTGTGGGTATAAAACAAGATAATGTCCATTATCAAATGAGATAGACTCAAACCACACCCAACCTCAAGGATGAGTGGGCTCCAACCTGCTCTAGGATCTAACCTTAGAAATGAGTAGGCTCCAATCTTCTCTAGGATCCAACCTATGCTCTTCAAATTCCTTGTGGACCTCTATTTCATCTCATTTTCAAACTGGATCCACTATAACCATATATCATTGAATCTACATATTAAGAGACTGTCACAAAATATAATCATAACCTGTGAATATTTCCATTGCCATAAATACTGCCGCTATACCAATCAAAACCTCTGGAACACAAACCAAAATCACTATGGTACCATGAAACCTACAACCATTGCATTTTTGTTACACATTATTTCATCGCATTGATGGAAATTGATACCGTACCCCTATCCTTCCTTATCCAAAGTATTATTTTCATTAAGCCTTGAAGACAATGGAATAAAATCCTCTCCCTGAAAGATAAAAAACTTGTTCAAATCCCTTCAAAAACCATAATTTAGATAGATGTCGCATGTTTCACATTTACGGCTTGTGAAAATGTTAATTTTCGTAGGCTGCATAGCTGATAGATTGTGGCATTGACATGTGCTTCTCATTCATGATGTGTGACACTGTTTTAACGAAGGTAAAAAATAAAAAAGAATGAGAAGATTCTAGAAGAAAATCCTCATGCATGGCATCTCTCGTGATTGGTTTGAATATGGCTCAAATCCCTAATTTGTTGGATATTAACCTCCTTCACTTATCCTCCTGTTATTCTCTTCCAAGCCTAAAAGTATAACCATCTATGATTGAGAGGTCTAGTTATGATTAATCTCATAAAGGCTTTAACTTTGGTGAAATTTTGCTAAAGTATCCAACCTATGGTCTTAAGGATTTTGAAGGCAAGGTGTTGAGATGAAGACAATTGGAAGGGGACCTAACAACATCAAGGAAACAAGAGGTTTTAACGTCTTCTTTCTTATTAATACAATTATATCTTCCTTTCCCACCTTTTTTTTCTATTTGATTGGAAATTTTTTATATATATTTCCTTGATCATAAATATAAGTTTTATCTAATCATTTATTGTTTATATGAGCTTTGATGTTTGTTTGTTTATGTTGTCTACAGGTCTTTCTTTGCTTCGGGAGAATTCAGGACAAATATGGAAGCTACAAAATTCCAAACAACTAGTGAGGACAACCTTCGATAAAAGGTATGAGCTCATCTCACTCTTGTTTTCATTATTGACTTGATTGTATTGGACTTAGGGAAATATATATGGTCCTATTTGTTTTGTTCTAGATCTAGGTACCATATCTAAGGAGATTTCTCTTATCCACAAGAGCGATTTTTCCTAAAACAAAATTCGCAACTCCATTAGGGAATGATATTTAATATATTTTCTCCAAGATTCGTTTTGACTCTTGAATCCTTGTCTTTATTATATTTTTACTTTCTAAGTCACGAGCAATCCATATCTGACTCTTAGACCTAAGATCTATTTATATATTTGAATTATTTTTTATTTTTCTTACCTTTTGCTCCTGTTGCACCTTACATTAGGAACTATAGTGACATCATCACACTTGGGAAGTTTTAAAACTATGACACAACCTAATTGTCGCAATGTGTTGCAATGCGGCCTGGGACACTACCTGAAAAATTAGATTTCCTTAGGTTTTTTTTCCAAATTGATCTCGGATCTATGTTTTATTTGGTTTTTAAGTTTTCTTGTTTTTTCTTTACAATCATACTTTATAGATCATATCTCGTCTTGGGTGCCATTTCACATCTTTTGGCTTTTGTGTGAAATTTTCATTATTGCCTCTTTGACCTAATTTTTCTTTATTTTCCACCGAAAGGTTTATAATATTTTAGGCTTGGATTTTATATTTAGATATTAGAGTGTCTTTCTTTTTTGCATTTTGATCAATTGTTTTCAAAGTTTGTTTTTAGGATTGTTTTGTGACAAAAAGAAATCATCCTTTTCTTTAAAAGTTCTTTTTACAAAATGGAAAAAAAATATATATTGATTCAAATTTTTTCTATTTCTTAGAGTGAATATTTTTCATTGTTTGTGTGCTTTAATTATTTCATTGAAAATGAAGATGTTAAATTCTTTCATTGAAATCATCTTTTTTTGTGTGAATTTGATCAAATTTGGGACATTTTACATTTGGGAATATTAAAAGCCTTTCTCCTTCTCACAATATAGATTTTATTGAAATGAAAATTTTGCATTTCATTTTGTTGCATTGGTTTAGAGTCATGGCAAAATATCATATCATGCACTCGATATACCTATTTTTGTATGTTACAGGCCATTTTTTCGCACTTAGTAAAAAGGCCCCAAACCCATATCTCTCGTCATCCACTACACTTTGCATCAATCCCCTACAAGGCCAAATGAAAAACTATTCCCAAAAGTTTTAATAATTCTAGATTACAATGGCTCAAAACCCTAATTTAAGACTGCATCGCACTTAGCTTCATGAAAATCTACGATGGTGCATGCTGCAAAAATGCAACTTGCACTAGTCAATGTAGGTTTACTATGAGAACTAGAAATGAGGAAAAATAAAATAAAATTTCGAAGATTCCTTCTCTAGAAACTTTGGGCACTGATTCATTCATTTTCTATTGAATATGAACTTGAATTCCTTCTAATGAGGCTTTATTCCTTATCTCATGGAAATTATCTCCTTGCAAAGTGGATTTAGACCTAGTATGGTGGATATAAAACTTCCTCATTTCCCATATAAAAGAAGTAGTTGTTATAGAGTCTAGGTTGGATTTTGGAGACTCTAATTCTACTTTTATTGTTATACAAGATTAATGATTGTAGACACAAGTATCTCCCCTAGGTTGGTGGGATAACGTAAACCAACTGAGATACAAGGAAATCAACGCTTTTCCTTAGAATAAATAGATGATGGAGTGAGACCTACCTAGAATCCTTTGCACACTTCACCCCTTATTTAGCTTGGATGCTCCAATTCGAACTCTGATTGCCAAAATTAGAACCTGCACAGTCAAATAACACAAGCCAAGAAACTACAAGATCTATGCAATATCACCTAAGTACTTCATTCAATAGATCAACATGGTATTGAAATAAGTTAAATAACAACATCACATATAGAAAAACAATGAATTCTTTGCATTACTTTAAGTGGAATGAGATTACAACCATAATTAGCAAATAATCTTGTATGGACCTCCTCCAAGTTTTTGACTTGTTGTTTCCTTGTCACAATATGCACCTCCAATCACCCTAAATGCATGATGACCACGCACTACAACAACATAAGGGTAGAGTCACTCTCCAAAAGCCAATGCCCAACCACATAGAAGGTTGAGAATATATAGAGGAGTAGGGTAAGTTGGGAGTTCTTATCCAATTACCAATCTAGGGTAAGAGATCCACCTTTAATGGAGGGATAGGATCAAATGATAAGTTGTGAAAAACCAAAAGTAGGGTAGGATAGGATTTGAATTTTTAATCCAAGGTAAGTAGTTGTAACAACTTTTAGAATCTTGTAGAAGGGGAAGCTCCCGAAATCCAAAATCATTCTCCCAGATTTCTAGAACCAACATAGGTGCAAAGGGGAGTAACTTACTGGTGACCAACGTAGGCCACAGTGGAGCAACCTATAGGTGAACACACCCCAGTAGGCTTATATGGAGCATTGGTCCTAAAATTGGCTTCAATTATGCAATTTAGGGTTGAAATTATGGGGGGATGAAAGGTACATACTTAGGACTTTGTGCAATATTTTGACAAGGGGGAATATGATGCTAATTGATCCCATTAGGAGGCTCACTGAACGGATGTGAAAAAATGTATTATAACATAATTCCCCCTAAAGTGTAAAGTCAGATATGATGATTGATGAATTAAGTGATTTACCTTGTGACAAGTAGGATCAAGGACAACCGACGAGCTTCATCTGTTACAATACATTTACAACATGAAATCTTTGTTTATTGAGGGAGGCATACCCATACCCAGATCATAAGCTAACATAACATGTACAATGAGCAAGAGACGTGTCCATATATGCAACTGGGGGACCTATGATTGGATGGTTGTCTATATGATCATGGCCATCATACAGTGTGATCTTTGTATAACTCCTAAAATCACAACCCAGATGGATGAAACTAGATCCAGGGTCTTCTATATCATTCACACAAACAACCAATGTATGAGTCTAACCATGTGAATCAATGAGTTCAAGTCGAACATGGTAGACACCATTTGATTACTGACCAATGGTGTAACCCGTTTACAGACATGAGAGAAACCATTGATGATGTTAATGGCTCTCAAGGTACTATAGTGCAATCCATATGGTGTGAATGAATGAGTTGATTTCGAACACAAAACATAATCCTTCGGTCAAAGGCTATTGATGTAAACTTGTGCTTGAGAGTGAGGAAACTTTCCATTAATGTATGCAAGAACTAAGGTACCATGGGGTGTTTCTAAGTCAACTTCCTAGATGATGTGCTGCTGTCAATAGGAAGTGACCCATCATAAGAGGGCCTTGATGTATCCCCCATCAACGACATGAAACAGGTATCATGATTGAGACAAAATGATCAGAATGATGTTGACATAGAACTAGATCAAGAAAGGAAGACATGAAATAAATGCTTAAGAGTATTGTAGCGGAGATGAACTGAATATATTCTCTTGAACAAACCGGTGACAATGAATGGAGTTGGCAGCATTGATTCAAAAATGAAATGGAGGCTCTTAAAACGGTATGATAACCAAAATACAAGCATATTAGCCAACCCGACAGCTATGGAGATGACGTGGAAGAGTGTCATGTTCAGGAGCAACTCGTTGCCATTAGCCAAAATGGAATCCCTTGTTTTCCCAATTTCCCTAACCATACTGGTCAGTACGTCTTTATTTTTGAACAAACTTGAGGAAGATAACATATGCTTGATTTGTAAGTTCACCCTTTGGATGAATCCCTCTTAGTATATTTAACGAACCTTGAGAAGGAGTTGTTTGGCCTTTCCATGTTCAACAATTCCATCACTGTTTGATGTTTTAACAAGTCTATTGAATAAAAATCAACATTGTTTCATTTATAGAGAGTTTAAAAAAGAGGTAAAAAAGAAAATTGCAGATTTCCCTTTTCATAGGTAGTCCTTTAGGTCCAAAAAGGTAGAAAAAAAAACCCAAGAGAACCTCTTAGCCATGTTCGACTAAGGTATTCCTTTTTTGTAGCTAGTCTATCTTAGTATAGATAAGGGTTAAACTTATATTGAGTAGAAGTCTTTTCATTTACTTTTATGAGTTCGAAAAGACAAGTTCTCGAAAATATTTTCATATTTTGGGAGTTTGAAAAGAGAATAAAGAGGAGTCCAGGGGGGTTCCTCTTTCATAGGGTTAGAGAGCCCAGAAAAGGGCTAAAAGTATACTCTGTGGTCAAAGTCACCTATCCAAAACATAATGAAAACTTGCTAACAGTTGTTGACCTGCACAAAACACGAAAATAATTATTAAACATACTTGTTTCAAAGTAAAAATGAAGAATATCTAGGTCAAAATACTAAAAATGAATAAAATAATGAGAAAATGACCATAAAGATTTGAAATGACTTCTCCTTTTTACAATTTCACATTTTACCTTCAATAATGAGTATTTGGATCTCTTTTTCCCTCGATCTTCTGTAGATGATTGTGGCAAATCCAGGGAGCCATTTCGAGTGCCATCGCTTCCAGGTAGAAGATGAAATATTTCTCTATCTTTCCACAATTCATTTTTGTGTTTTCATGCAAAATTTTCAAGGTTTTGAGGCCTCTAGGGTTCATTAAATATGCCCCGGCACCAATGTACTAACCTATGTCAAAAATTGCATTGCAACTAGGCAAAGGAACACTACAAGAAAAGGTGAAATGCTCTGGTAAACAATCCTAGGTTGTGTTGGACTCATTTATCTAAGTTTTCTTTCAGTTTTTCCTCAAATTTTATTAATTGTTTTTCATGGAAAATAGCCTAATGGATTACTTCTTGATGTTTCAGGTACCCATTAGCACAAAAGGGCATTCATTTGGAGAGAAAGACAACATGAGGAACAAGACTTGAATGCAACAAAGGACCTTGATACCATCCAGGTGCTCAAAATTTGAGGGTAGAGAATATTTACTTCCTAACAGAATTTTCAAAGCGAGGTGCCCCCATCTCTCTTCTAGGTGGAAGAAGTGGAGGTTAGACGATGAAAGACTATATCGTTACCTATTGCATACCTCAAGCCATTCCTACTAGGGATGGGAATATTAACATAAAGGATGTGACCCAATTACCTTTTAGAATGATCTTGTTCATTATTGTAGGACCGACATTCAAATTAACACTACATATAACAAGTAGATCTTACATGTAGTATGGGATAGAATGTTTAGATTCAACAATATTCAACGGGAGTGAGGGTGTCTTGGTCAATTTGAAGGAAAAATTACTAAAGAAAATGAAGGGAAGTTGAAAAACTTCGTTTATGGTGCAATATTAGTCTCGTTTTCTCTAGAGTGAGTACCATTACTGTAGCCTTAATGGATTGTACTTGAGCCCATCAATCCGAGGACCTCACAGATGAGGAGGTGGATAGACCACATGAGTTGACATGCAGGCCCATCAGCGATCAACTTTTCACCAGTCTTCTTTGGATGGCTATGGAGGCAATTCATCATTATCGATGATTATCCTTATGCAAGGATGGATTTCCATGACTATCCTAAGGTCAAGTTTTCTGAGGGTGAGAAATAGGATGCTTCAGGTGAGATACTTTGATAATTAAGTTTTTGAATGTTTTATGATTTTCTTTTGTGTTTTTTAATGTTCCCAAGACTAAAATATTTTATGCTTTCATCCAGAAGTTGGACCTGTTCGACCAGTAGGTGCTACATATCTCTGTTGTATAGAGAAGCAACCATAGGAGGAGGTAGTGGGACTATTATAGGCCGCTGCGGTAGGACATGATGCGATATGAGATCTTGAGGTAGCTGACATCCTATATTTTATCCAAGGTAAGTAGTTGTAACAACTTCTGGAATCTCGTAGAATGGGAAGCATCGAAAATCTACTAGAAGGGGAAGCATTTAGAATCCCAATCATTCTCCCATATTTCTAGAACTAATGCAGGTGTAAAGGGGAGTACCTTGTTGGTGACCAATGCAGGCCATAGTGAAGTAACCTGTAGGTGAACAGACTCGAGTAGGCTTATAGGCAACATTGGTCGTAAAATTAGCTCAGATGATGAAATTTAGGGTTGAAATTCTAGGGGATGAAAGGGACATACTTAGGGCTTTGAGAAAGATTTTGACAAGGGGGAATATGATGTTGATTGATCCCATTAGGAGGCTCACTAATCAAACGTGAAAAAAAGTCATATAATGTAATTCTCCCTAAAGGGAAAAGTCAAATATGATTACTGATGACTGAAGTGCTTTACCTTGTGACAAGTAGGATCAAGGACAACTTGCAAGCTTCATCTGTTACTATACATTTATAACATGACATCTTTGTTTGCTAAGGGAGGCATACCCATACTCTGCTCGTAAGCTAACATAACATGTACAATGATCACAAGACGCGTCTACAGATGCAACTTGTGGAACCATGATTGGATGTCTATCTATATTTTCATGGCCATCATACATTGTGATCTTTGTATAACTCCTGAAAGTGCAGCCCAGATGGATGAAACTAGATCTAGGGTCTTCTATATCATTCACACAAAGAACCAA
Organism: Pinus taeda; assembly: GCA_000404065.3. NCBI lineage: Eukaryota > Viridiplantae > Streptophyta > Pinopsida > Pinales > Pinaceae > Pinus > Pinus taeda. Next base: position 80,791 of record APFE031757745.1, read on the forward strand.
TGTACGACTCTAACCATGTGAATAAATGAGTTGGAGCCGAACATGGTAGACACCATCTGATTACCGACCAATGATGTAAGTTGTTAACAGACATGAGAGAAGCCATCGATGACGTTAATGGCTCTCAAGGTATTATAGTGCAATCCATATGGTGTGAATGAATGAGTTGATGTCAAACACAACACATAATCTTTCGGTAGAAGGCTATTGATGTAAACGTGCCACCAAGAGTGAGGAAAATTACCATTGATGTAAAATTGTCATCGAGAGTGAGGAAACTTGGGATTGATGTATGCAAGCACTAAGGTACCAAGCGGTGTTTCTAAGTCAACATCTTCAATGATGTACTGATTCGACAAGAAGCGATCCATTGTAGGACGGCCTTGATGTATGCCCCATCAATGACACAAAATAGGTATCATGATTGAGATAAAATTATTAAAATGATGTCAACACAGAACTAGGAGTATTGTAGCAGAGATCAATTGAATGACTTCTCCTGAACACATCGACGACAGTGAATGGAGTTGGAATCATTGACCCAAAACTAAAATGGAGGCTCTGAAAATGGTATGATAACCAAAATACAAGTAGATTATCCAACATGATAGCTAAGGAGATGAAGTGGAAGAGTGTCGTATCAAAGAGTGACTCACTTCCATTAGCCAAAATGGAATCCCTTGTTTTCCCAGTTTCCCCAACCATACTGGTTAGTACCTCTTTATTTTTTAACACACTTGAGGAAGATGACATATACTTTATTTTTAAGTTCATCCTTTAGATGAATCCATCTGAGTGTATTTAAGGAACCCTAAGAAGGAGTGGTTTGGAAGTTCCATGTTTGAAAAGTCCATCACTGTTTGATGTTTTAACGAGTCTAGTGAAGGTAAAAATCAACAATTTTTCATGTTTAGAGAGTTTGAAAAAGAGGCAAAGAAGAAAATTCCAGATGTCCCTTTTCATAGGTAGTCTCTTAGGCCTGAAAAGGTAGAAAAAAATACCCAAGAGAACTTCTTATCTATGTTTGACTAAGGTATTCCTTTTTTGTAGCTAGTCTATCTCAGTCGAGAAAAGGGTTAAACTTATATTGAGTAGAAGTCTATTCATTTACTTTTATGTGTTTCAAAAGGCAAGTGATTGACAATATTTTCATATTTTGGGAGTTTGAAAAGAGCTGAAAGAGGACTCCATGGGGGTTCATTTTTCATAGGTTTATAAAGCTCAAAAAAGAGATAAAAGTATACTCTGTGGTCAAAGTCACCTATTCAAAACATAATGAAAACTTGCTAACAACTGCCGATCTACTCAAAACATCAAAAGAAGGATTAAACATAACTATTTAAAAGTAAAAATGAAGCATATCTAGGTCAAAATACTAAAAATGAGTAAAATAATGAGAAAATGACCATAAATATTCAAAATTACTTCAAATTTTTACCATTTCACATTCTACCTTCAACAATGAGCATTTGGAACCATTTTTCCCTTGGTATTCTGCAGCTGATTGTGTCCAATCCAGGGAACCATTTCGAGTGTCATCCCTTCTAAGTAGGAATTGAAACCTTTCTCTATCTTTCCATGGTTCATTTTTGTGTTCATGCAAAAGTTTCAAGGTTTTGAGGCCCCTAGAGTTCTGTAAAAATTCCATGGGACCAATGCACCCCTTGTATCGAAAACTACATATCTGGGCAAAGGAACACTGCAAGCAAAGTTGAAATGCTGTGGTAAACACTCTTGGGTTGTGTGGGGTGCATTTCTCTAAGTTTTCTTTCAGTTTTGCCTCAAAATTTGTCAAGTTTTTTGCATGGAAAATAGCCTAATGGATTCCTTGTTGATATTTCAGGCACCGATTAGTACAAAATGACATTCATTTGGAGAGAAAGAGAACATGAGGAACAAGACTTAAATGCAATAAACAACTCTGCTACCATCTAGGTTCTCAAAAACTACGAGTTATTGAAATTCTTATGCCTTCCCGGTGTGATGCAACAGATAGATTTGTTGAAGTAACTTGTCCGTTCATGGGATATTCAGGCACAAACATTTAGGTTTGGGGAGAATATACTCAAGATAAAGGTAGAGGATATTTACTTCCTAACAAACTTGTCAAAGTGAGGTGTCCCCATCTCTCTTCTAGGTGGAATAAGTGGTAGTGAGATGGTGAAAGACTATATCACTACATATTGCATACCTCGAGCCCTTCCTACTTGGGATGGGGATATTAGCATAAAGGATGTGGCTCAATTACCTTTGAGAATGATCTTGTTCATTATTGAAAGATTGGAAGGCAACTTAATGCTACATGTAGCATGCAGATCTTAATACAATATGGGATAGAATGTCTAGAGTCGACAGTGTTCAACTGGAGTGAGGGTGTCTTGGTTAGTTTGAAGGAACAAATTACTAAAGCAAAGGAGGGGAAGTTGAAAAACTTTGGCTATGGTGTGATCTTATTCTATTTTTCTCTAGAGTGGATGTGATTACTATAGGCTCAATAGATTGTAATTGATCCCATCGATGTGAGGACCCCATAGATGAAGAGGTGGATAGGCCACATGAGATGACATGCAGGCCAATATGTAATTAACTTTTCACTAGTCTTCTTTGGATGGCTACAGATGTAGTTCATCATTATTGATGATTATCCTTATGCAAGGATGGATTTCCGTGATGATCCCAAGCTTGAGTTGCCTGAGGGTGAGAAATGGGATGCTTCAGGTAAGGCACTTTGATAATTAAGTTTTTGAAAATTTTAAGATTTTTTGTTTTTGTTTTTTGATGTTCCTGAGACTAAACTATTTGACGTTTTCATGTAGATGTTGGACCTGTTCGATCTATAGGTGCTAAATATCTATGTTGTATAGAGAAACAACCACAGGAGGAGGCAATGGGACTAGTACAGGTCACTGCGATAGGACATGATGTGCTATGATATATTTAGGTAGATGAGATCCTATAAGAGGTGGAGTACCACATGGAGGGATTGACACATGGGATTGATGAGACCATTTCCGATCAGCATCCATTGAGACTTCAATGACAAACAATAGGAGTGCCCAGTCGTATTGGTCGATTACTATGTAAGATAGCTCGTGTATTGTCGTTTTATTATGAACCACTAATATGTCTACTTAGATTTTTTTCATGTAGTTTTCAAATGGGTGATGTTGACATATGTGTCTCAAGACACACATTTTGTAAAACCAAACTTCATACATACATACATACATACATACATACATACATACATATACATATACATATACATATACATATACATATACATATACAATACATATACCATATACATTAGTACATAACAATACTATAATATATATATATAATAATATAAATATGTATGTATTCTATGTATGTATGTATGTATATTCAGTGTTTCCTAGTTCCTATTCTGCTTTAAATATGATGTGATGTGAATTGAAATTTATTTATATTCATTGCAATGTTGATCTAAAACAAAATTAGCTAGGGCATATGCTAATGTGTTAATATTTCTAGAAATATGTTCATATCATATGAAATTGAAATGTCTTTGCAGAAGAGCACTCTCAAAACCATGCGAAGCATGGCAATATTTCTCACTGAATAGATATTAGCGAGTTGTAACACTATGAGCTGTGAGTCAAGCCTGATGACTATAAATGAATACCATGTGAAATAGCATCAGATAGTAGCTCAAAAACTACGCTATACTCCACGATGTTGTTATTCAAGCGACCAATGAAAATCCCTTGCATGCTCACTAGCTCTCCATTTGGAGTAAAGATAACCCACGTTGCGGATGATAGGTTCCGAGTACTATGACTAGCACCATTGGCATATCCAATATACATTTCGAGAGAGGTTAACATCTACAATCCAAAAGTAAATAAAATCAGTAGAGACCATGGGAAACTTTGAAAACACACTGCAAACGCACTAAACACACCTATAGATAGTATGTAGATAGTGTACTATGCATGGTGTTAACACTCAGTAATTTTCTGAGGGTGTAGAAGAAAATCACCAAGGTAACCACAAACAAACTTTGGAAGTTGGAATCTAGCCTTGCCAACTTTGGAGAGGGCTCTCTCTGTAAGATTTAGCTTTGTTGGATTGAATATTAGGCTAAGGTTTGATTTTCATTTGAATGGTTGGTTGATAACTAGATTATCATTGGGCTATGGAATTTGTTACATAAAATAAAGATTAACTACAGTGTCTACAGATAGGTCTCACAGGGCAAGGTAGCCAAACTAAATGGATTCTTTAAGGTCTATGAAATGGATAAGAAGAACAAATTTAAGGATCACTTTAAATATAGAGAATTGTTACCTAAATTCTATATTTAAAGATCAGAAGAAAATATTGAAATTATTTATAGCCAGGTGCAAAGTGTAGATTTAAACAAATTCTGCCCTTTACTTATCTATTGAATAATTCAGATTTGTAAAAAAAATATGCTATAAACAGAGAAATATAAACGCCCAAGGCAGATAGATGCACTTCACCAACGATTTGACACAAGAATCCCGTGAAAGAGCTTCTGTATTATTGGTAATATACTAATGCTTCAAAAATATATAATAGTGTTCTTTGTACAAAAACCAACCTCTATTACTTCATAAATTGAAGTATTTATAACTGATTTACAAAAAATATCCCATCAGAATGACTAGGATGTATCTAAAAATAATATAACTAAATCAATATAACTTATTACAATGATATTAGGGAAATTCAAATAGTCTGAAGTGGTGGCATTGAATTGGTAGAATAGCTAGTTTTATCGCGCTCAAATTATGCATGTGTTGTAAAGCTGAGTTGTGCCCCCGAAACTACTTCTTACTCCAGTAACTCACAAAGTTTATCCCAACTTTTCTCACTTGGGATATTCATCTTCATCAACTTTCTATAAAATTCTTTGACTTTAGTATATTTGGAAAATGTCAGCCCGATGATGAATAGATTTGGAATTGAATACTGAATATTGAGATTGTATGCCAATACTTCCAAGAACACCTTTCCTGTCATTTTGAATCTTCTAGCTATAACCTTGGAACTGTCTCTTGCCTTGGTCATAATTTTCTCACTGTAATATGACCACGTGCTAAGCTTTTCATTAATAAATAATAAGTTTGGAAGTCCTTTTTTGTAGAGGGGCCCTAGCTTGGTGAAGATTTTCTATATACCAATATTCATAATTTGACCCTTCTCTTCAAGCTATCTCAGAATATTTCTTTTAGTCAACACTTTCCTAACTTCCAAAATCATTTTAGTTCTATCTTCAATTTCAAACTCTTCTAATTCCTAATTATTCTTGGAGTTAAGAAATTTGATGAGATTAGTGGCTTCATTGGGTTTATCTCCCAATTTCTTTCTGATTTGCTCGATGACTTCATTGGATAGTTCAATTAGCTCCTGTTTCTCAAAAACAATTTGGCTTAAAGTCCAAATGTCTTCCATATCTTGATTGATCCTTTCCCAGATATTCTCTTTTACCTGTGCTAATGTATTTCCCATCGTACAATATTTTTCCATCTTCTGCAATCTCTAGGACAATGTTTGGGACTTCTGTGTTTTTGTTAGTAAGGAATTTTCAAACCTTGTACTCTGTTCCTATAATACCTTCACCTCCTGCCTAAGATATTTTATCTCTTCTCCCTACATAGACATATTTTCCATGGATTTACCTAACTTAACTAAGTCATCTACAACTGATGTGGGAAGCACAGTAGAAGATGATGTTCTTGCTATGGTGGTTGCTCTAGGTACACTTGTTTGAAGTAGAGATGCAACGGGAACTACATAAAGAGGAACTACTGCCAGTTGTGAACTCTGTTCCTTTTCCTTTATCAACTTTTCCATTTATGCTTCCATTGCTTTTATCTGTGCACTTTTTTCTACTAGAAGCTTCAACATCTCTTCCTTTTGTAGCTCTATCTCTCCAAGTTCCTTGGCTTGGAGGTCTTCTATTGCTGGCAGCTTCAATTACTTCTTTAGGGTCAATTGTGTGGATTAAAGCCTGCTTTGATCACCATTTCCTCCAAGTATTTGATTATGGTATATTTGTCAAGTGAGGATACTTTCTCCAATTTAAGATGAGACTGCACATTATGCAAAGTAAGATGTAGTTTGAAAGCAGTGATAGCAGTCTATGTGAAGGTAGAGTATACCATTTCTCTAGCATGTCTATGCATATCTATTTTATCTAAAGGATGGACATCCTTTGCCTCAAATTCAATAGTAGTTTGTTTGAAATATGTTGTTGACTTTGGTTGAGGGACCTCGGCCTCCAAGGATTCCACATGCATCCCTCCCTTTTCTGTATCATATGCTGAAATGAGCCTGTGTTGGATGGAGGAAGATTGCTTCCTAAATTGAAAAGAATTATTATCATGAACGGATTCATTCCTCTGCCTAATCTCTTTATATCTATGAAAATATCCAACTTCGCCTGCTTTGTAGATGATTCTGGTGTTTGAGGTATAGCAGTTAGAATCTCTTAGTAGCTAAGGATGATGGGGAATTTGTGGTGCCACTGTCCAACTTAAAAGTATAAGAACCTTAGGGTCCAATAGTGCCTCGTGTGTCCTCCAGTGATGGGAGGTCTATTTTAGAGCCTGTTTTAATCTTCTTTGTGTATATTTTGAACTCTTTAGCTGAGACTTCTGTAACTAATGGAGAATCATCCTCTCTCGGTCTCTTATCTGTGTTTTCTCTGGGTATGGGAGTCTCTAAATCTATCCTAGAAAGTACCTGCTCCTCGGCCTCCTACAATGTATTTTCTACCCAAGTGTGATGGTTTATATACTTCTCTATTTCTGGCCTCTGAGTATGCACATAGGATGTAGCATTTTATTCCTCTTAACTTAGAAATTACCCCAAAGGGGTCATAAGACCAAGTGAAACTAAGAGGAAAGTTCATTTGTTTCAGCAGGAGGTCTGCTTCCTCTCCTATTGCTCTACTGTTGCAAATGATAGGTCCTATCTGTGTTTTGATCTGGAACTGAGATTTCTTCTTGGTTTCCATGAAATGAATGTTGTCAGAGTGAATTATTTTTGTGATGTACTCCAAGGAAAATATTCTCATTAGTAGATACCTAGGCAGTTTATATGGTGGCAGCTCTAAAATATATACTCTAATTTCTGTGAATGACTGGTAAAGGTACCTGTTGGCTTGTATGGGCTTGACCCAGATTCAGAGATGATTTAGCCAAACAAATCTCGGTACTGTTGGCCCTTTCGGCAACAGTCTGCGGAGCGTGGATTGAGGTCTCACCCAAAGTAGTATGGGAGGGTGCTAGAACTAAGTTTCTGCACCCTAGAGATGTCTGATGGTTTTTCATTGGTCCGCGGTTTGACCCTGCATGCACGTCGCTATGCGTACCTATCTACACCTTGCAGCTTGCAATGCTGCCTTTGCGTAGCTTTGCTCGAGGCACAATCCGTGTTATTACCCAAGTTCCTTACTATTAAATTGAGATTATCTGATTACTTATTTGTAGGAGCCTAATTATACTTAACAATGTTCAGTATTCATATAAGTGCGCACGATAAGTAAAAAAATATAAATGCATAGAAAATCATACAAAACTAGATACACAATATTTAGAATCAAACTTCTCTTTATTATTCTTCTTCTTGGTTTATAGCACATTCAGCTGTGGACTCTACTAGACCTCTGCACACTCAGCTGCAGAGCCTCTTCCTACTACTACGACCTAATACCCTTAGACTTATTCTCTATCTGCTACCAGATCATTACATTAGTCCATCTCTTGTTATCTTTACAACTTAGAGCCTTTCTCTATTTATATAATCCCATGGTCTGTGGACCATGGGTAGGCCAACATGACATTGCATTACTTTACAACACTTAGGACAGACAACCCTATGACTCAATATACATTTTTCGCTCCGCACCTGCAATTCGTGGAGTCTTACAGCATATTTGACCAAAACTTGGGCTTTGAGCCCCAAAACATGCTATGGGGGGATTCCATGCCCAAAATGCCCCCAACACAAACATCATGACTCACCCTTGAGTCACTCTATCGATGTGGTGATCTTGGTGCAGAGTCCCTCCAAATGGTCCCGAACTGCTCGGAGGTCCACAATGCATTGCTCTGTGGTTTGCTGGACCTGCTGCATGTGCTCTTCCAAAGCCTCTTTGTTAAGAGAAAATCCCTACCTTACTGCATACATCCCCTGCATATGTGCAAGCTTTCCTTTGATATCTACCGTGGTGGTGAAGGCCTCGTCAATCCATGGCTGGACGCATGCTTTGAGAACAACCTCTTTCTGTCGTGCTGCATCCACCTACTCCTTTTGTGCCTTAGCTTGCTGGATCTTCGCAATTTGTTGAGTGATGACTATTGTCTGCGTAGTTCCTCAGACACTATCGTATTGCACCTTAAGTTCGCGCACTTCTGCTTCCAGGCGTTGTATGTTAGGATCCTCTTGCAAAGATGTGAGGAATGAAAATGCTTGTTCCAACATACCGGTACATTCTTTTACTGCACATCCAATTTCTTCCAACCTTATTTGGATATCGCTAGCATTTTGTTCTCTAACTTCTAGGGGAGTGGAAGGCTGCGCCTTCAACCGCAAATAGGTTATTTGAAGGCTCAGCTCTAGCTGAACCTTTGTTGTTTTTGCTCTGGTTTCACGGATGCCAGTCACCAACCTGTGAATCTTCTTTACTGCTGGTAGATCTACTGGGATGGCCAGCTCCAGGATGCCTTTGCAAGCATCATCTACTACCTGTTCCAATCACTGAGTCTATGATACTAGTTCATCACATTGCAGGCTGAGCTATTCGATGTTTATCTTTTTCTCACTCAAAACCTGTATCGTGTGGCCCTCCCTGGTGCAGAGTTTTGTTGTGCCCTTAGGAATCCCAACACAGTCTATTGCTCCGTCATAGCTTCTTGGAGCACTTCCTTGGTGACATCACGAACCGTCTTGCCAATGTCATAGAGGTCTCCTTACATCAATGTGATTGGGTCAATGGCCAGCTTCGAGGCCTTGATCTTTTTCCCTAGACCCAATCTTTCTAGGACGTGCGACAGTTTGAGTTGGGTCAAAGTGGTTCCTAGATCTATGCCCTCTTCTACAAGGTTTGTGTCCTCTACCCCCTATTTTATAGACACATCTTGGCCTTCCTCTACCTGTGTTGTTTCGACCTCTACTTTCTACGTTGTTGTTGTTGCTTCGGTGGCCTTCTTTTTTTCTGCAGCTTTCTGTGCCGCTTCACGGGTTGCCCTAACCTTGGCTGCCACCTTTTCATTGTGCCTTTTCTCGGCCAACTGGGTGAGGCACAGCTTGGAATGCTCCTTCCTTTTCTGCGTTGAAGTCTTATCCAATTCTGCCAAATCAGGGGTGGACCACTCGCAAGGTCATGACTATAATAATGTAAATATCGTGTCGTCAATGATTATGAATGGGAGATTTGTCCACTACTGCATCATATCCTTTCGCCCCCTGATGTAAATATTGTGCATGTCTACCTTGAATTCTGCAAAACTTGGTAGACTATTGTGCATTGTGGGGGATAGGCGTGGCCTCCTATTAATCCACATCTGAATGCTCGCCTCCATGAACACCCAGAAGATCTTTGTATCGTGAATCCGCTTCGTGTCCTTGGTAGCCCAGAGCGAAGCGTACTTTGCAGCCTCTGGTATGTCACGCTCAATGCTCGAGAATTGACTTTCCTTTGGTAATTCTCCCACTACCAGCAAGATGGACAAAAGTAACCACGCATAGTGGAAGGTCTTACCCTGCTCCTGGGCCTCCTTGCAATTGAGAAAAAATTATTCACAGAGGAACTCGGACTAGTTGAACTAGACCACCTCTGCACACTATTTGGCCAATGTAACTATCGGCACTAGTACCTCATCGCTGCGACATTTTCTCATTACCTTACTAGCCAGGAGTTGGGTGGCTATGTGCACCACTTTATCCTTGATACTGCTGATGGTGTAAGCCCTGTTTTTCTTCTCGAGCTTATATTTTTTCTTCATGTCTTCTATGAGAGCCAAATCACCTCTTTTTCTTGCTATCATCGTGGGGTCCTTTCCCTTATAGGGAAGCCGAGAAATTCTGTGGATGAGATCTGCCATGATGGGAATAAGCTCCTCCAGCCATAAGTACCCATCATGCACTTGGAAAAGTAGCTGTTTGATGAAAAAAATGGCGATGGGTGTGCATTGAAAGTGTGGTATCCACAACAGATGAAGCAACCTAACCTTCTCCACACCGTGCAACCATTTTCGCGATTGTATTATGATCATCGGCCCCTCCGTGTCTAAGTGTGGGTACTTTTCGCTATCCTTGAGTCTTCAAATTTTTGGGTAAGCACACGTCCTAGGAGCAGACCCTTAAAGGTAATTCCATCAGGGAGGAGCAGGGTTTGGATCACACTCTTCATTGCATCCATATCCTTTGTTACCTTAACTTTCCCCTTTTAGGGAGGGACATACTCGGGCAATTTTGCTGCAGAGCGCATTGGTTGGATGTACACCTCCCTATCTTCTTCTTCCTCTACCTTGGAAATAAGAGCCTGTAAGTACTCCTCCTCTTCATCTCACTCAATGGTGAAAACCTTGCCCTTTTCCTCCATTGATAGCTTACTGAACCATGGACTCCTTGGGGACATGCAGACTGGTCCCATTGTTTGCTTATCTTTTTTTTGTCTCGGTGTTCGAGGGTATTTCGATATTTCTGGTGCGACCCTGGTATATTTGGGAACATCATGTACTATGTGGGTTAGCGTGGCCTCACCGACAGTTCCTTCTTCAAATCCCAAACTTGACTTGGTGTCCGTCGTCTTGTCTATATTGTATGCGGTCTTTCGTGAACCTAGTGGCTTGAATATCGCTCAATGCTCTATTCAACTGCATGGATCTCAAGTGAACAAGTGTTGTCTCGTGGCTAGCCCCTAAAGTTTTATAGCGCCTTTTGAATTCAAATTCAACCATTCCCCCCAATTCTGGGCCCTCAATGCTTTCTTGGTGGCAGATTTTCCAAAATCTTGCCCATAATTGTTGTCTTAAATGTCTGTCACCCGCTCCATTTGGCCTCAAATTGCACATCTCGTCATGAACAGTGACAGCAACAGTCACGTCCCAGCCTACCCATGCGGTTTCACAACCCTCCATGCATGGGAGCGAACCTTGTGACATGCTGACTTTGCGCACAACTCCCTTATCGCACAACTCCCAAGTAGATTCTTTTATAGTCCCGTGCTCACTTTCAACTACTTGGAGCACTGAGACTATTCTTCCTACAGCTAGTCAGGTGGTCACATCACTCGTGCGAGGCTCCATTTCACCCTCCAATATAGTTTGCGGAAAACCCTCAATTGCCCTCGCGACATTTGGCACCATGCGTTCTATCGTATGTAGTGTGCTCCCCTGGTTACTGCATTTGGTGAGATGCGGTCCTAGCCATGGCAGTAGAGTCATAAATTCTCAACAATAGTCTTCTAATTCATCGGTATGATCATCCACACCTTGCCTTGCCCTCCTTAGTTTATGGACGAGACATGCTTGCTTGATCTCACTTTCCAGCCTCTTGACCTCTGCATCCATCAAAATGATTTTCTTCCTCAGTTGTACCTGGTCTTTTTCGATTTTGCGTAGTCTAAGGTTCCCTCGCCGAATGGCTTCTTGAAGCCTTATGTGTTCTACCTCACGTAGCTGTGTTATTTCTTCATCCTGGGCTTTGCGCCTTGTCACACCTTCGAGTGCTATTACGTGTGGGTTCCCCTTTGCATTCTCTTTAGAAATTACGGTCCCTACTCTATTCCACACCCTTGGAATTGTTTCCACGGTCAGGGTTTTGCACATGGTCCTATAGGCCCATCGAACCGTTGGTACACGCAGGTCCCAGTCAGTGTGTCTCACCTGGTGAACCCTATTCAGCACTTTGCACACCCTACTGAATGCTTCTCTATATATAGTCCTTAGCACGCTTCACCTTTCTTGCTGCTATGTTTTGTTATGATTCTCTATTTGAGGAGTGGTGTGCGCTTGTGCGGGCTATATGGCATACGTCCATACCCATCGGGAAAAGTGGGCGTGTGCAAGTTGTTCTACCCCTGGTGACTAGCTCTCATCCTCAATTGGGGTTTTCCAAATCGTAGGTGCATCATCCTCTTGCATCCGTGCCAGTAAAACTTCTCTGATGAGTACCCCACCATCTTGCAGGCGTCACGTGTAGTGCCCATTTCAGAGCAACGCACTGTTGTTGTTCTGGTACTACTCTTTCAAATTTGTTCAGGAATTCATCCACTGATGTCAACCCATCATATGTAGGCAGATCCCTGACCTCTATCATCACAACGCAGTGATCTAACTGTCATGTTGCAATTAAGTGTTGTTACATCGTGAAGCCAATTCTGCAATCATTCTACTTCTTCGTCTGAATTTGAAGTGCAGGAGCTTTTGCGCTCCCACGAATTCCTTCCATATGCATTTGGATTCACCCAATCTTGTTCTCGTGCAGTTATCTTGTACCTGCAATTGAGATCATCATCACTATCATCATCACGCACCGACTCAGTGTATCATGCTCCCTTAGCTGGATCTAGCGGTACTACTATGCATAGTGAATTTTTCTCAAAGATCATTTTGCACTTTTTCATATTTATGACTCCGTTCATATTGGTGGCCCAGTCTATTTCTAGTAGCACGGGATAGGGATTACTGTCATAAAAAATCTCTATCACTTTAAAATCCGCCTGCGCGCTTGCACCTTCAATATCCACTCTTACCCCTTGCAATCTTCCCATGGGCAAGATCTTTTGTTGGTTTGCCATTCACAACTGAATAGGAGACCATTGTAGCATGGGTCTGCCTGTGCATTCCCACGTTTGTTTCGGTAGTACATTCACATCCGATCCAAGATCCAGGATTACCTGATCCATTTCATACTCACCGATTTGCGTAGTCAACCTCATTTCCCTTCCTGTGTGTAATGCATGCTTTCTAAGTTTCCTAACCACGTGTGGTTCTCCTGACCCCGCAGACCTAGTGATAAGCTCTTGTAGTCCTTTTACTGCCTTGCTATCCTGTAGCAATTTCATGCATGTCTCTAAAAAGGTAGTGAGTATTGAAGGATCCATCCCTGGTTCTATTTGATCCTTACTACCTGAAGTGGAGGCCTTCGTGAAGCTCTTCTTAGCCTCCATGAATGTCTCCTCAGTGTATTCTAAATAAAATTTGGGTTCCTTTGTAGGAGCCTTGCAAACCCATGCAATTTCTTCTAATTGCTTACCTTTATCATCTCTAGTGGTCATACCACTCTTAAGCATCATTTTTACATTCAGGTCTTCTTTGTGCAGCTCAGACCTCATCATCTGCAAATTCTGAGTTAGAGGGGGTTGAAGCACCCCTTTTTCACGTAGTCTCACTATCAATGTAGGGCAGTCTTCTACCTCATGATCAAACTGAGTATAGTACAAATATGATGTCCTTTTTGGGTTTGTATAATCGCGGGCATAGTGCCCTGGCCCTCCGTAATTGTAACAAATTAGTTGTCTGGGACCCCTTCTTGGTCCCATTCCACCTTGACCTCGTCCACGCCCCTGAAATCTAGTGCACGCCATTCCTGTATTTGGTTCGAGAGCTCATGTTTCAGTCTGCACCCTGTAGGGAGGAGTCCGATCCATCATTAGTTCGTAGATTCTGTAGGTGCGTTCATCATGGCTTACTGACCTGCATAAATTACAAAACAATTGTTGGGTCGTCTGCATATACTTCTGCAATAGATGACAATTATCCATAGTGTGCTTTCCTCCTATTTGACAGATCGCACACCATAGTTCAGGCGTCATGCTTGGTCCTGCTTGTGCCTCAGGTCTTAACAGAATCAGCCCTCCTCCCTCTAAGTAATTCGCAAACACTGGATAGTGGTCCTTGTCATGCCCCTAGCCTTTGCATTTTATGCACCATACCTCCTTGCGCACCTCTAGCCGAGTTGTCCTGTCATGTTTCAAACTCTGCATCTCCAGACATAGATTTTGTAGTTTTGCATGGATTTGTTGGACTCCTAGACTAGGGTCTTGTATAGGGGTCTCATGCAATCTCATTGCCATCTCCAAAGCTTTGTCCTGGGTGGAAATTTTTTGCTGTGACAACGTCATCCTTAAGTGCTATGTTAGTGAATCTACAAACCATGCGTGGTGCTGTCCATTTGTCAGAGTCATATTGGATTTGCAAATCATACCCTTCAATATTTGGTCTAGATCCTAGAGGGTCTCTCCTAGGAGCATCGTGATCTCCTTAAACCCAATAAGAGATTGTGTCTCTGATTTTGGTCTATTAAATTCCCTGCTCAGTGTGTTCTAGATTTCTGCGATTCTTGTGTTTGTATGGTCATTAGAATGCTTGATGTACCATGTTAGCATGTGATTCTGCAACGTGCTTACCAGTGTAGCCTTTTTTATATTTTCATCCACGAAGCCTTGTGCTTCCCTATTATGAAACTAGCTCACAAAAATTGCTTCAGATCTTCATTCCCTACTCCTCTGAATATTGGTAGTTTAATCACACTTTCTATGTTGTACTGCGGTGGTGGACGAGGTGGGGTGGGTGGAGATGGCAGTGGAAAGGGTGAGACAGGTGGTGGTGTAGGTCGAGGTGGTAAGCACGGAATCCGCTGCCTTATCAGACTGATCGCGCTTCTCGGAGACACTTTCGTGAGCTTTTCCTCTCTTTCCTGCGATGGTAAAATTAAGGGAATGGTTTCTAATTCTTCACTAATTTCGTTTCTATAGATCTTCCCACTTAACGTAGTCCCAAACATTAATTTATTTACATAACCTGCTTTTCACACAATAGCATCTTAATCCAAGTGTTCAAAGATTTAATATACTTACCTTGCAGTCCCTTGAGGAAGAAAACTCTGCCTCACTATAGCTGACAGTCGTATCTACAACAAACTCAGTGATAAATCGTACTATAATTCGATCGAGCCAATGGTCCACAGCTCGCATGATCTTGTCTCCTAACACTTCTAGTCCATGCACTAATTCCAGAGTCCACACGATTGGTTTGTCGAGCCTACACCTTCCCTGACTATTTGCAAGTTTCACGATCCACTCATATAGCTCAAAAGGAAAAGATGCAAAGAAAATTTTCATGGATTTTTGTATACAAGTAGCGCTCTAACACTATTCCTTAGATACTCGCAGATTTCTGTTTTCCTGTGTCGTGAACTTGTGAATCTTCTTGTCCAACCACCCTTCAATTTCTTTCTTTGTTGGATTCCGATGGCACGACATTAGACATTCCTTATGCAAATCCTAGTCCCGACAAGGGAAAAATTTGTTGGCTTTTATGGGCCTGCCTCGGGTTCAAAGATAATTTAGCCAAACAAATCCCGATACTACTGGCCCTTTCGGAAACACTCCACGGAGCGCAGATTGAGGTCTCACCCAAAGTAGTATGGGAGGGTGCTAGAACCAAGTTTCCACACCCTAGAGATGTATGATGGTTTTTTGTTGGTCTGTAGTTTGATCCTGCACGCATGTTGCTATGCGTACCTATCTGCACCTCATAGCTTGCAATGTTGCCTTCGCGCAACTTTGTTCGAGGTACAATCCTCGTTATTACAAAATTTCCTTACTATTAACCTGAGATTATCTGATTACTTATCTGTAGGATCCCAATTATACTTAACAGTGTTCAGTATTCATATAAGTGCGCACGATAAACAAAACAATATAAATGCATAGAAAATCATACAAAACCAGATACATAACATTTAGAGTCAAACTTCTCTTTATTATTCTTCTTCTTGGGCTACAGACTCAACTTCGCCCTACGCACTCAGTTGCAGGGGTCTGCACACTCAGCTGCGGACTCTACTAGACCTCTGTGCACTCAACTGTAGAGACTCTTCCTACTACTACGACCCAATAGTCTTATACTTCTTGTCTATCCGCTACTAGATCATTACATTAATCCATCTCATGTTATCTTTACAACTTAGAGCCTCGTTCTATTTATACAATCCCATGGTCTGTGGACCATGGGTAGGCCGACATGACATTGCATTACATTACAACACTTAGGGCGGACAACCCTATGACTCAATATACATTTTGTGCTCCGTGCCCACAATTTGTGGAGTCTTATAACATATTTGACCAAAACATGGGCTTTGAGCCCCAAAACATGCTATGGGGGGGTTCCACGTGCAGCAGTACCAGTCCCCTATTTTCACCTGTTAACTAAGTTGTAAAACCTTCTAAATGTCTTCACTAATCCTTGCAACCTGCTAGCCAATTAGAAAACAAGTTTTTGGATACACAAACTGATCAATGAAGTCTGTGAAGCTGAATTTTTGTGATTGTCTTTTGATTAAGGAAGTCTAGAAGACAACAAAGTGTGATTCTCCTTGTTGATCAATCTTCTGGACTGTGAATGGAAACTATATGTTTGAAAGAAAATGAACATGTACATGAGAATAGAAGAATATCTGAACATTCTTTCAGTTAGAGATTGAAGGAATTGTTCATGAATTACATTTGCTAAGCAGTGACCATAGTCAAAGGTGACTGATAGTCCTTCTTCTGAAGAAAAGGTGGATAGAAAGCCTAAAATAGGCTCATCTACCCATTCATCTAAATAGCAACCAAGAATGGATCACAAGACAGAGATAATATGTTTGGTCCTTTGAGGGAACATAAAAGAGGGATAAGGGGGATTCTTCTTAGGGAGTTGAGAGTCTTCGAGGAGGAAAACTTTAAAAATTGTAGCTCTATAGGGAAAGGTTAATTATGATAAATTTATCTAAGAGATTCAAGGGAAAGAGGGGTAAGGGAATCATTGTGGGGAACCTACAAGATTTGATTTATACTATCAATTGTAATGGTGAAGAGAATTTCACCATTCAGAGAAATAATAGCCCTCCTACTTGAAAGGTAAGAGGCTTGGCATTTTAAAAAGAATTCAGGAATATGATAGGACTAGGGGAAAACAAACAGAGGAAGTCTAGACTATTAAAGATTTATTTCATCAGATTGATTAAGGAAATTATCCCGAAACCAACAACGTAATTTGAAGGGGTCAAATTCACACTATGTTTCGACAATATTATAGTCTCTGTTAGTGAGCAGAATGTGGTCTAAGTTGACAGGGGGAGTGAGCATAGGATTCACTACAGGGGCAACTTTGGGTGCCATTGAAGTTGCAGACTGGATAGGGGAGGAATTTGGAAAAAAGGAATTCGTAGAGAGTTTGATGAATTGGCGGGAAGTTTCAATCATGATACCTCTGTAGATTTATCAGTGATGAGAAATGAGAACACTAGTGTGAGATTAGAGAGCAATGGAGGCAAGAGCAATGTTCATGAGCCAAAGATAGAAAGGTGTAATCACAGATGAGAATTCAATTTTTATAAGGCATAGACTCAACTTAACTGTTGGATTAATGATCTTGATATGGCATTAATTTCTGTAATAGCACATGTGAACGGAAAGAACCTTAATGGTGGGTGCAACAGTCGCCAATGTGGCAGTTGAGGATTGGTGGGCGAATGGCGCGGGACCATTGGCGGGAGTGACTAGAGGAGTGACATGTGGTGTGATGGGAAAGGTGGCTGAGACGAGACTTGGAGGCAACAATTGGCGGGAAGGCGGGTTGTGGCGGGAGTTGAAACAACTTTTGGAGGTAGGAGGTAGATGGTATCTGGTAAGCAAGGTGGGGGGTCTGAAATCCTATGGTGTTGACACATTCAGATCCCCCTTACCGTTAAATATTATTACTTTCGGGGGGGGGGGGGGGGGGGGGGGTGTCCGAAACAAATCCTGGGCCGTTCAATCAGTGTGATGGATGATCAGGAATGGGGAACATGTATGCGGTTTAACACTGATCGGCTCCACAACATATTTTTGGTGCATGCAATATATACCAAAGTCCAATACTTTGGTCAATGAACCACTTTAGACTATTACATCGAAAAACCTTTATTTTCTTATTCTAAATGCTCTTTAAAAAAAATAAGGTGCATTTAAATTGGCAAACCCTATCTATTTTTTCATTCTTAATAGACTAAGAATGTTTATTTGAACTCACTAAACTAATCTAATAAACTAAATTAATCCAGATTAAACTGTTGGATTAACTTTATTCACCTATTCTACCTATCTAATCTTAGCCAAGATTACACTGTTTGGCTAAGTTATGCACTCTAATTTAATTAACATAAATTGAACCATCTTGAACATGATTAAACTGTATGTCTCAAGCAAAAAGGGATTGTGGCATTTAAACAAGCTGCAGAAAATTTCATGAATTTATTCTTTACAAATTTAGAAGGCTAGTAGTGACACTTAAAATAGCATCACTTTCACATTTATTCTTTTTTTGTGGGGTTCATTTATCATTTCTTTTATTTTTTCTTTATTTTTTTCTAATTTTTTTTTTTTATTTATACCCTCTTTTAATTTTTCTATCATTTTTGGAAATCATTTGTAGAAAGCCATATTACTTACAATCTGAAATACTGAAAGCGATTATTCAATGATCATTACTTCCTATAAATTATAGGACCCTAACACATGGGATCAAGCACAATATTTTTTGAGGTACAACCCATTTCTAGGCTGCGCTGGTGGAACTCCATCAATATCTACTAACTCATAAGCTCCTTTTGCAAGGAGTCACTTGAAAATGTATGGGCCCAACCATGTAGGCTAGAACTTTCCTAGTCCTAACTTGTCAACCTCCTGGTCATATAAAGGAACCAGATCCCCTTTAGAGAAGACTCTATGCTTGACATTTTTTTTATATTGCACTTTGATGTGTCTTTTATGAGCTTCATTGGCTAATGTGACATGGCTCCAAATTTCATCCAAATGAGTTTGATGTAAAATAGCCTCCTCTTCTTCGGAAGTAGTAAGAAGAAGTTCAATAGCTAGTTTCAACAATGGATTTTCACATTTGAAGGGGAGGATCACTTCCAGACCATACACCAACTGGAAGGGTGTAAATCCAGTAAAAGTCCTAATTCAGATTCAGTATGCCCACAGGGCAGCATAGAGAGGCAAATTCTAGTCTGATTTATGGAACCTTATCATACGTTGAAACATAGTCTTAATAACTTTGTTAATTTCCTCAACTTCTCCGTTAGCCTGAGGATAATAGGGAACAAAATTTTCATGTGAAATTCCCAATTTGGTAGCTAATTCAGTCATTATATGATTTAGAAAGTGCTTCCCATGGTTTGTAACTATTGCTTGCAGAACACCAAACCTAGAAATCACGTGGCTGAAGAAAAAGTATGCATCCATTTTTTCGGTATTATTGAATGTAGGAATCACTTCAGCCCACTTCGTAAAGTGGTCAATAATGACAATTATATCACCATGCCCATCGGTTGAATGAGGTTACATGTCATAAAATCGATACCCCATTTCATAGAGGGAATAATGGTGACAACAGGATGCAATGGAGCAGGTGGGGAATAGATTTTACAATCATAGATCTGGCATGAATGATACTTTTGGATTGCGAGGATACAGTCGCGGAAAATGATGGGCCAAAAGTAACAAGTGCTTAAGATATTTTTCATGATAACGTAACCAGATAAATGTTTGCCACATGCCCTTGAGTGGCATTCGTTCAAGACTTTATTAGCCTAATCGAGAGTGAGTCACCTATGTAAAATCGTATTGATACCACGATGGTAAAGGGTGTTATCGATAATCATGTAATTTCGGGCTTGGTACTAGATACATCACTACTCTAAGCGAAAGGTAATAGGTCAAAATGTCTGGTTCTCGAGATAGTTAAAAAAAAATCCATACTAGGGGTTAGATGATGAGATGAGAAACAATGACTCATCTAGTATGGAATCTTCAGATGTAGATTCAACATCAAGGGAAGGGAGATCACACATTAGTTCTAAAAAACTAAGGATTTCTTCAACTTGGATTTGATGAATTCTAGGTTGAACTATTGGAGAATAACAATCCACTTAGAGTATTCCACCCCCACCCCCCCCCCAAGTAATTATCTATGTCATAGGGTTGCAATCCAAAACAACTGTATCTTTGCGAAGTAAGATGTAATGAAGAAATATATTCATGGCTTAAATGGCTGCCAAAGCTAAATTTTCAACATGAGTATACCAGATCTCGAGATCATTGAGATTCCTACTCAGACAATAAATGGGATGTTCAATCCCCATATTTTCTTCTTGGACCAACATGATAACTATAGTAGAGATAGTGGAAACAAGGTACACGAAATAGTCATCTTGATAGTCAGGGGGATATAAGAGAGATGCCGGAACCAGTACATATTTCAAGGCATCAAAAGATTTTTGTGCAACGTAATCCTAATGGAAGGGAATCCCCTTTTTTAGTAAGTGAGTAGATCCTTTGGTCCGTTCAACATAGTTAGGGATGAACCTCCTTAGGAAGTTAGATTGCCCTTGGATTCTTTGTAAATGAATGAGGGAGGAAGGCACAGGAAAGTCAACAGTTGCCTGGACTTTTAAAGGATCAATATGAATTACTTGTTTCGAAATGAAAAAAACAAGGAGTCAACCAGAACCAACACAAAACACACATTTGTGTGGGTTAATTCGAATATTATAATTCCTAGAAAGGAGACAAATGATCTATAAATGCAAGGGGTGATCATCTTGATGTTTGGAGTGAGGTGGGAGATCACCCAGATAGGGTTCAATGATATGTTTGATGTCATGGAAAGTGTATTCCATCACATGTTTGTTGAAGCCTCAGAACTATGCTACTCCAACATGGGGGATAACCACCCGGTCTGGACCTTGAAGGCAACTCCTTTTCCATTTGATGTGGGGGCTCCAACTGGGGCTGATGGAACCAGTTTCCCAGAATGGGTTTAAAAGTGAGAATGGGTGGTTTTCAAGTGATTGCAATAATAATAATGATAACTAAATGGCCTATTCTGTCATCTAAATCTCTAATTAACTTAATCTAATATAAACTCGAGGTATTTTGTGCTATATGTGATCTAAAAAGATATTTGTTTGGTATGTGATAATAAATATCATTCACATGTTAAACATAGATGATAACATGTAAAGATAATTTCTTTGACTAAATAGTTAGTTAAAGAAATATGTAAATTATATCGCATATATTTAATGATCATATGTGAAAAATACTTCCAGCTAGGGGTCATATGGTAGTGCAATTAACACATAACAGAAGGAACATAGTCCATATATAATTCATGAAAACAAAATATTATCACTAATTTAATAAAACATAACTGATCATACAAGACAAAAGTACCATATGTGTGAGGTTCTACTCATTTGACTAGTGACATAGATCAACTCCTTTCTTCAGTCAAATTATTTTCCAAGCATACAATAGTGCATAAACAAATGAAAGTAGTTTGTTATTAAAAAGTAATTACCATGTTCCATAATTTCATCAAGGCATTCACAAACTTACAAAAGTGCATTCTTTGCAAATGTTTTTGATAAAATCTAGATCCTTCTAAATGCATGAGAAGGGTATAAATATTATCTAACTAAAGTTCAAAAATAGATTATACAAAATATCTGAGGAGGTTTCAAACAACCTTCCTATTAACTAGCAACTAACTCTAAAAATAAAAGTGATTTAATGACCAAAGGTTATGAAGATGTCTTGTTGTCTGCCAAATTTTCCTTGAGGTCACGTATATCGGGCACTGGTTTTACTTGAGGAGGTGCACCGAATTGTGTTTTGACCTATCCTGTGAAGATGGCATTTGTAAGAGTTGGTAGCATCCTTTGTGTTGAATTGAGTGAAAAATTCGGCGTCATAATTTGGCTATGAGGTTTGACAAGAAATTGCCAATATGCCTCATAGTCGGTCTTTGATAATTTTGTGATCGCCTTCCATTGGATTTTCATCTTTGCCTTCCAGGTTTTATCCAAGTCATTCAAATCTAGTAGTGACTTTGGGTTACCTTCTTTTATCAAGTTTGTGGTGTGAAATGTGTGATTGACTACTTTTATAATATTCCTTGCCACTCTTGCTGCTCTTGCTACTTCCAATTCTGCCTTCTTGATCTGCGCATCCCAATTTGTGAATAGTATGTCTTTGTGTGTTTCCTCTATTTCTGAAAGATTATCACTTCTTCCTTCTTCAAATTCTTGCCATTCAATGTAGTCAAAGATCTTGGTATTTAAGTCATTAAACTTTATTCTCTGATCAATTACCTTATCTGTTAATTGATCACTGGCATTCAGATAAGGGGTGATATGGGACATCCTTTGGCAGAATATATCTTGTTATTTTGATAGAATGGAGTTTAGCTTCACTTCATATTTGATGAAGTCATCAATAGTGGGGGCATATTTATATTTCATCATAGCCTTTTTCAACTCTGGGATTTGCATGATCTTTGTAGAGATGTTTGCTTCGTGACTTATCCTAAGTACTTCCATACTTGCTACAATTGGACTATTTGTTCAGCGGCTTGCTTGTTCACATTTTCTTTCTTGATTTTTAGTTATTTCTCAAGATGTGCTATCCTTTCTTTGCTTTCCATTAACAAAATAGATACTTCAGTGGCTTTATCCATTGTGGTAGTATCATATGCCCCTGTAAATTGTGACAGTCTGGTTAAATTTTTAGCTGGATATGAAGGAATATCCATCTAGATTATATCCATTAGTTTATTCCTTGGTGGGATTTCAGGTGTTTCCACTCTCCTTTTCCTCTGTCTTCTTACTATAGCCTTATGCAGCGGGCTGTAGAATAAATCTAAAGGAGCTTTTTCTGTAACCTTTAGGATAATCTCAGATGTCATAAATGTAGGAATGATTTCTGTATTCTGCGAACTTGTCCCTTGCTCATTCATTGGCTCAGACTATGAAATTTTTTGAGTTTGCAATGGAGTATGCTATCTTATGGTTTCTTGGAAATCTGTTATCTTGGGAGTATATTGGATTTTTTTTATTAAATTGGTAGCATTCTTGCTCCAAATTGTTGCTTTTTCCTTTGGGACAGGAATCTTGAGTTAGGTCACTTTTGACCTATTTCTCAGCTGACTTTTTGCTGGATTACATTGTAGTCTCCGTTTCCTATGTCTTCTCTATATCCTAAGCTTTATTCACCTAAGATTCTATACGAGAATTTGGTCCTTCCATGTTAATATTTACACTGGGCATAGGTTTGTCATTAGTTCTTAAGAAATGTAATTGGATTGTTTCGAGCCTCTGATTTCTAAATTCCTGAAACCTTTCAAAGTCACCATGACTCAAATTCACCTTTCCCCAATCGAATGCTTGTTTGAATGATTCAGCTGATTGTAAAAGATATTCAAATTCATGAGCTTCATGGAGAAAGGGTTTGACCTTTAGTGTTGTAGTAACATTTTCACTACTTTCTCTGGGTCAAATTGCCTCCTTGGTAGAGTATGCAACTTGAGTCTCTCTATGTTTAGTAATTATTTGTTTGCATGGTTGAGGTTTTCCAATGAAAAAGAACCACACCAAATGGGAAAGGGTGGCCATCGTGATTTTTTTCTATCTTTCAAGGTCTTAGTTAATCCTTTTCCAACAATTTGGAGTTATTTCTCTGGCTAACAGCTTGTCGGAGACATACTAAGGGGCTACATATGGTTTTTTTGTACTGTCGTAAACTCTGATATATGTGAACCATTGTTCATCAAAGTACTTGCCTAATACGAGAAGGTTTGTAGTGGCATGCTTAGAAAATCTGGGGGCCTTCTTATTAAAAATCAATTGATGTAATGATAGAATAACACCATGGCATATCTTGTAAAAATGGGGTACAAAATGGGATTCCCACATCCGCTTGTGACTGAGATGGATAGGGCATGGGTATTGCAAGGTCCATTTCCAACCCGTAATTGGAAACTTAGTACAGAAACAGATAGAGTCCATGATATAGGCACTCATAAAAAATGGAGGAAGGTTCTTTGTGGAGGTGGATCTCTTCTGATGATATTCAAAAATAGCAGTAGCTAGGTTATTGGATAGGATAGTATCCCAATCCATTATATGAGAACTGACACATGCATCGATTAAATGGACCTATTCTATAGAGAACTTGGTATTATTAGGCTTTCCATACAATCCACATAACATAGAAGCTGCATATTTATGGGGATTACCTAAAGAATCTATGGGGTACATATGCGTCTTATCATATTTGAATTTGTTTTCTAGGACTTTCCATCCCTAAATCATCTTGAAGGGTTCTTCATTATGCTTTGTGAACTTGGCTAGGAATGATTTTTCATATATATCCTGAGGGTCGGGAAGATGATACATTTTTTTCAAATTTAAAGCTTTGAATGATCCCATTAGCTCCATCTTTGAGTTCTTGAATTGTCTGTCTTCAATATTGACATTTTCCACCACCCATCTAACCATATCTGTGTATGGTAGTATTTTGGCACTTGCTCCTATTCTGTGAAGAAAAGAGTAAGCAACATATTTGAATTAAACTCCCAAGGGTTTTATTGAATCTGTTGTTGCCTCGGTGACAGTAATTTTAGGCCGCTTATCTTCAAGTATATTGTAGATGACTTCCCATGCTATTGCTCCTCCATCATCACTGTAAACTGTATCAACAAATTTGGGTGACATCTCTGAAACTTCAGACTCTGAAACACCCTGTTGCTTCTGTTTTTGCATTACTTTTCATAAGGAAATTTCTTTTGAAGCTTCCCTGAAAATAAAAGAGAGATCTATCAGCACACAAAGTGGAGGGCAATTAAGGCTGAGAACTCTTTTAAATGACTTGAATTGTGGGAAGATTTTTAATGCAATCTTTATGTTAACTAGCTATAACTTGAAAACATCAACTTCTCTCGTCTGGATGCTAAACATTAATTACTCTGTCAATCCACTTAATATTTCATCAAAACTCAGTAACATCCCATGCTTCACACCTTATTTTGCGCATCGTGACTTTCGAACGTTGCAATATAGCGCATCTTGGATATAATGCGAAATGCGATTGTGAAACTTCACAATATCACATTTTGTAATTTTTAAGGGATGACACAATGGCATGCTCTATTAAATTGCGACTTACGAAGTGCAATCGCATATTCTTAAAGTGTCATGATCAGAAAATTGCAGTGAGGGCTTTATCACATATCGCATTTCGAGATTTTCTTCAGGATGCTTATAATTGTCATAAGGAAAATTGCGAAATGAGATTTGTGATAAAAGTTTTTAGCTATGGATTGCATTCTAAAGGTTTAAGGAAAATTTTTAGAGTTAACGTTTATTTTGAAAGGCTATAATTTAAAAGGGTCCCCATTTATATGTCAAATATTAACTATTACTCCCTATAAATGGGGGGGTTGTTACATAGTACAACTATTGACGATTCACTTGCGAGAACCAGCTATCTTTGATTGGTCTTTTGAAATTTCTAAAAATTTCAAAAGTAGAAGAGTTATAGGAATAATAATTACATGAGTTACACACTAAACAACATTTCTCAGGAATCATAATTACTCAATTTATTTATTCAACTACTTTACTCTTGTAGTGATATAAATACAAATGTTTTCATCAGTCAATACTAAGATTTAAAGAGATATAGTAGGTGTCTTCTACAGATTATTTTTTATTGTTTACTCATTTATCATAGATAGAGCCTCTGCTACCATCTGGAATTCATAGCCTTGAGAGAGCTATCTTTTAACCAACAATGATTAATTGTCCCATCCGAAGCAATTTTCTGAATTCAAAATGATACTCATTTGGATCTTGTTTTTTCCTTTCATGTAATTTTATTTTAAATTTTCTTAAAAGACATTGTTTAGGCTTTGTAACCCAATAATGGAAATGCCATTCACTGGTTGTGACTAAATTGAACAAGTTGGCTCTTGATGAGACCCCTTGTCTTTTGATTTATTAGATCATTGGCTATTACCTTGTTTTGATATGTAGTTTTGGTAATATCAGTTTAATTATTCCCCTATGATCATGGTAAACAAGCTCGTAATGAGACTTATTATCTTTTAAGTTTTGCATATTTTAGAATTACACTAAAAAAAGAAAATTTTATTAGATGGGGTGAATCATTGGAGTTTTAGATGATAATAATAGAGTTTTGAGATAATCATCTGTGGCAAGCCCTTACTAGGTTAAAATTTATTTTCTTTACTGATAAAAAAACATCTATACTTTATAAAGATAAGAGCTTTTTCAAAGAATAGGTGTTTTTAGCAAGGTCAAATTTTTCCAAAGAACTAAGTTTCATTTTGATAATCAAATTTCTAACTATTTTTTTTTAACTTTTCCTATTTATAAAAGCGAAAAATCAAAATATTATCAGAGTCTTTATTTTGAGAAGCAAAAAGTAAATACTTCTTAACCTTTATTTTCTTAAGAATCTTAAAGACGACATGATACAAAATTAGAAGAGGTTGTCTTCTAGGAAAAGTATTTTTTCAAAATTTTCCCATTAACGGGAAAGGAATGGTCCAACCCACAACCTTTGGAATTTGGTGTGTTTTCCCTTTTCCTCATGTGATTTGTCCCATTTCAAAACCATATCACATACTTCAAAGATTTTATGACTGGTAGAGGCTGTATCAAAAGATGCTTTGACGAACTACTGATGCTGGGAACGGGTGGCTCTAGGTTTTTCTCTTTATTCTTCGAGATTAAGGATTTGAAATTGTCTTGCTTGAAGAGAAGAGGACGGATTTTCATTAATAAATTGCACTAGGGAAAGAGATGAGATTTCTATTTTTTTGGGGAGAATTGCTTCTTTTCCATAAACTAAATCAAAAGGAGAAGAACTGATTGAGGCCTTCTGTGTTATTCTATCTACCCAAAGAGAAAATGTCAATGCTTTGTGCTAATTCCTATGATTTTACCCTATAGTTCTCTTGATGATTCTGATAAGATTTTTATTTGTTGATTTGGCTAATCCATTACCTTGTGGATAATAGTTTTCTGAATACTTTAATTTGAAACCTCTTTTTAACGCAAATTCTACCATAGTATTTCCAGAAAAATAAGATGCATTATCAAACATTAAATCTGTGGGTAAGCCAAACCTGGTGATTATGTACTGATCAATAAAGTCTGTAATACTTTTTGTGTTAGCTACCTTTAGTGGGATAACTTCTACCCATTTAGTGAAATAATCAGTAGCTATAAGGATGTACTTGTGCAGCTTGGAAGAGTTAGGAGCAATCTCACCAATTATATCTAATCCCCATTGTTCAAATGATTGTTGGATATTCACTGGCTATAAGGGGAATGCTGGTTTCTTTTCTCTTCCAGCTACAGTTTGACAAGTTTTTCATTTCTTGCATAGTCGCGTGCATCCTTAAATAGTGTTGGCTAATAATAATGTGCATGCAGGATTTTGTGATTTGTGGTGTTTCCTCCGAAATGATCTCCAGCTGGTCCATCATGTAACTCCTGCATAAACTTTTCAGCTTCAGGTTTTTCTAGGCATCTTAATAATACTAAATCATAATTTTTTCTAAATAATACATCATCAATTAATTCATATTGGTTTGATTTCAACCTTAAAGCACACTTTGTTTTAAAAATTGTAATTGAGATGCATAGGAGCATATCCATTATTTAAATAAAACTTCAAATAAACATACTGTGATTGTGGATCATTGAGGCTTACCTCTGATATTTGTACTTCATTACCTTGGTCTTCTTCTGTTGATAAGTGGGAAGCTACAGTTAGCATCCTGCAAAAACCTTGGCCCCTAACAATTTTAGCTGGTCGGATTTCTACATTGTACTCTTGAAGTGCAGTGACCTAATTGGCTCTTTTCTCCCCCACTTCTCTTTGAATCAATATTTTCCTTATGGCAGGGTAAGGTACTCTGATTTCTGTATGAGTTTTGAGGAGAAAAGGTTTGAAATGTTTCAAGGTTTTAAAGACAGCAAAAGCTTGTTTCTCAACAACTAAGTAGTTTAGCTCGGCACCCTGTGAATTGGAAATGAAAAAAGAGATAGGTGCCTCGATGTTTTGATCATTCAGTTGTGTTAAAAATGTTGCATATGATGTATCAAATGAAAATGTGTACAATACAAAAGGTTTGAGAAAGTCCGGATTTGTTAAAGAAGGAGCACTGATAATGGCTTTTTTGACTAACTCGAATGAATCACTTTCATCTTTACCCCATTTGTAGACTGCATTCTTTCTTATCATTGATTGAAGGGGTAGAACAATTTGTGAAAAATCGGGAACAAATATTTTTACAAAATTAATTTGGCCTAGGAATGATTGCATGGTCTTTTTGTTATGTGGGAGAGGAATATTTTTGACTTCTTGGATTCTATCAAGATCAATATAAATTCATTTCTTCGACACTATGAATTCGAGAAGCTTGGCTTCTGCTAAGGCAAAGTATGACTTTTTGTGATTTAGAGAAATGCCATATTTCTTGCATCTTTCAAAAATATTCTTTAGGTCACTCAAATAATTGTTTATATTCCTAGAATATACTGTGATGTCATCTAGGTAAATAACAACCTATTTATTAATCAAAACTTTAAAAGCAATATCCATGGTGCGTTGAAATGTAGCACCTACATTGATGAGTCCAAAATGCATCTTCTGATAACCGTATGTCCCCCACTTGGTCCTGAATGTTGTCTTTAGTCTTTCATCTGGATGTACAAGAATCTGATTATATCCTGAGAATCCATCTAGAAAAGATATTAACTCGGAGCCTATAACTAATTGCAATATTTTCCCCATAGTAGGAAAATGAAAGTTATCCTTTTGTCAAGCTCTATTCAAGTTCCTAAAATCAATAAAAATCCTAATATATCCATTCTTTTTCCTGACATGAACCATATTTGATACTCATTTTGAGTGTCTAACGAGAAAGACTATATTTTCTTTTAGAAGTTTGTTGAACTCAAATTTGATTTATTTTTCAAGGTTTGGATGAATCTTTCTAAGCTTCTGTTGAATTGGTTTCTCATTAGAGGTCATCGGTATAGTGTGTTGAATTACAGAGGTATCATAGGTCTTGAGATCTGAATAATCCCAAGCAAAGACACCTTTATATGTTTTCAACAACTTGATGAATAATATTGTTTCTTCGGATGATAAACCAAGATCTAGCTTGACGTTTTGAGGCTTTTCAGTTGTGCCTAGGTTTACCACTTCAAACCTCAAAGTAGAACTCTGAGACTTGGAGTTGGTAATCTTTTTAAATATGTCTTTCAAATCATAGAGATATTCCATTTTGACTACAGACTCTGGAATTGGATTTTGATCTTGTTTATGGTTTATTTTCAATTCATGTTCATGTTCATCTATGATTTGTTCCTCATGAGATCCTTTTGATGTAAGGAAATCGATCATATCAACATCATTATTAAACACTCTCCAATTTGTTACATTGTCAGGGATGGATGGTATAAAAATTAACTCTCTAGAAAATCTATCTAGACTAAATTCCTCTGAAGGTATAAGCTTAGATGCTACATTGGCAAGTAAATCAACACTTGCATTTTGTAATATGGGGACTAAAGAAATGTTAAAAGCAGTGAAGTGAGAAGTAAGATTCTGGGCTAGGGATTGATAATGTTTGAGATGTCCAGACACATAATGGATTATGTTTGTTACCTGTTTAATAACTATTTCAGAGTCTCCATATACTTGCAATTACTTGACATCAAGGCCAATGACTTTGTACAACCCTTGAATCAATGCTTCATATTCTGCAGTATTGTTAGTACATTGAAATTAAAGCATGCAGTCTAACATGGTTTTCTCTCCTTGCGGGATGATTAAGATACATCCAACACCTGTACCATCTTTAGCTTGGAACCATCAAAATAAAGAGTCCAGAATAATGAATTATCTACAAGTTTATCAACTACATCTATACACTTGGAAGCATCTATTTGCAATTTTTTTTCTATCTAAGATACTACAACATTATTCGGAAAGGGTGATATTTGTGCATTAATGGATCCCAAGAATGACTCAACTGAGTAATTTTTTATGATATTATTGGTGAAATCTACAAGTTCATTGCTTCCCTCGAGATCAGTGGTTGTGTACTTCATGAATTTCCCACATTGTACCATGATTTGGTTAGGCTTACCATTGTATGGTAACCACATATGAGACCAATTAGTTGCAAAGTAACCTTGTAAATTTTCATACCAATCCCTACTCAAAATTAAACCATAAAATTTAGGGATATCATGCACTATATTACGATTATCTGTGAAACTTTTGGATCGAAGTAAAGCCTGATTGAAACTGATATCATTTCTCCAAGTACCTCTACTCTTGTCCTGTCTAGTTGAACTATGTGTACAATGGATTTTTGACGTGAAATATTTAATTTAGTGCATATAGTTCTTGGCATGATGTTTGAAGAGGCTCCTAAATCAAAAAGGCAATTATGGATGTTTTTTTTTAAATCTCATAAGTAAGAAGAAATGGAGGAGTATGAGAAATAGATCTATCACCTATTAGAACTAGATTTGTGGATTTACTTTGTTTGAAGATGAAGGAGGCTTTCCCATATCTTTAGCAGCTTGAGTAACTACAGCAGATGGTAAAGGAGCTACATGAACTGCTTTTAATTCTCTAAGTACGATTTTCTGTTGTTGTTTGAGTTTAGTCAATTCATGCAATGAAATATTTTCTCTCATCTTTTTCATATCTTCGACTATATTATATTCCAATGTATCTAAGATTAATAAAGTTTTGGAAGTTGTTGGAGGATATAATGGAATAGAATCAATTTGAGTAGTCTTAGATTTATTACTTACTATTTTCTCCTTTACAAGAGTATCAACTTTCTATTTTTGATTTGTTGTAGACGTATCAGTAGAGCTTTTACTTCTTGTAGTTACTAGCATAGCTTCTGCCTCCTCTTCAATTGGCAGAATGAAGTCCCACATTCCATTTAACTCAACTTCTTCTTCAGTTTCTGTTGCTTCTTCGGTTGCTGAGTCTTCTTCTGTTCTTGATCATATTCAACATTTGAGATAGTATTTGGTGGTTGGGATGTAGAAGAAGGACTTCTCTTGAATGGGCGAAAATCTTTCTTGGGAGTAGATGATTTTGCAACCAGTTTCTTGATTTCGATCATTTCATTTGGCATGTCTTTAACACCTTTTGAAGGCCTCCAAGGTCAAAGGGGTCCTTTGGAGCTTTATGTTTTGAATCTTCCTTGAATGTCACTTTCTTTGATTTCCTTTCTTCAATCTGTGATCTCTTTTCTAAGGCAATAATTCTTCTTTCTACAGACAAGGATCCTTTCATGTTTTCTATGAGGGTAGCCTTATTGTCTTTTTCTACAAAAATTGCGATGTTAGAGGGAAGGGAGGATATGTACCATTCTATTTGCACATCTTCTGCGGTGTTAGAGGCAACTTGGATTTTGTTTAGCAACTTGTTAAACTTGGAGTTGAAGTCATTGATCGTTTCATTTGAACTTTCTTTTAGGTAGGAAAGATCATTGATTAAAGATGCCATGGTTCTATCATCACCAAATTTTGCAAGAGATATTTCTTAAAAAGTATCCCAGTTTCGTATTGAGGCTGCTGGAAGGGGAAAATACCAGGATTGTAAAGATCCCTCGAAAGTATAAGGAAACAATATGATAAAAACATCTTCATGTGAAACTCCATTAAGATTCATGGCTAACATAAAGTTATTTAGATGTTCTTCAGTAGGAAGACCATCATCATGATTATACTTAGGTAACCATTTTCTGGTTTTGTTGGGAGAGCATTTGGATTAGCAACTAGTACAGCACCAGGTTTTGTCTAAGGTTGAGCAGATTGATTGGCCATAACTTGTGTTAAAGATTGTGAAGATGAGGAAGTAGATCCAGAAGTAGATGGTGATGGTGAAGAAATTACTACTAGACTAATACTGCAACTAGCAACACTAATTGTCTAAGTCGAAAAGATGGATTGTTGAGAAGAGGTGGATTGAGTAGAAGTGAACATGGAAGTAAATGGAAGGAAAGGTGATGTGATCTCATTGGTATCTAATTTAGATTTTGATGTGGCATCTTTCATACGTCATGAATGAATGGGAAACTCAAAAGGGGTTACTCCAAGTTTTTCACTTTGTAGTCGAGTTAATACACCAGTATCTCGTAAGAGGGAAGTGACACTTTCTGTAGAAGCTTCGGGATTTCCAGGTTTTTCCACATAAATGGATATTTGTTCAAATTTCTGTATTAAGCAGTGAATTTCGGGAGACTCAGGAGTGTAATCTGAAGAAGGTGGTTGTCTTAATACTTTAGGAGACAAGGGAGATGTTTCTACAACTTCAGATTTCTGATCCAAAGATTTCGAATGAGATCTAGAAGACGTAGAAGTTGTGGAAGGGTTTTGACTCTTTTGAATGTTTTTCAATTGATATTTAGATTTATATGTCATTCATAGTCAGATGGCCATCCTTCTAGCGCTAAAATTTTGAAGCCTCAGAATTCTGCTCCTCCGACATGGGGGATAACCACCTGGTCCAGACCTTGAAGGAAACTCCTTTTCCGTTTGATGTGGCAGCTTTGACTGGGGATGATGGGATCAGTTTCCAAGGATGGGTTTAAAAATGAGAATGGGTGGTTTTCAAGTGATTGCAATAATAATAATGATAACTAAATGGTCCATGCTATCATGCAAATCTCTAATTAACTTAATCTAATATAAACCCAAGGTATTCTGTGCTATATGCAATCTAAAAAGTTATTTGTTTGGTATGTGATAATAAAGAGCATTCACATGTTAAACAGAGATAATAACATGTAAAGATAATTTCTTTGAATAAATAGTTAGTCAAAGAAATGTATAAATTATATCGCATATATTTAATGATCATATACGAAAATAAATACTTTCAGCTAGGCATCATATGGTAGTGCAATTAACACATTACAGAAGGAACATAGTCCATATATAGTTCATGAAAACGAAATGTTATCACTAATTTAATAAAACATAACTGATCATACATGATAAAACTACCATATGTGTGAGGTTCTACTCATTTGACTAGTGACATAGATCAACTCCTTTCTTTAGTCAAATTATTTTCCAAGCATGCAATAGTGCATCAACAAACGAAAGTAGTTTGATATTCAAAAATAATGACCATGTTCCATAATTTCATCAAGGCACTCACAAACTTACGAAAGTGCATTCTTTGCAAATGTTTTTGATAAAATCTTGGACCCTTCTCTAAATGCATGAGAAGGGTATAAATACTATCTAACTAAAGTTAAAAAATAGATTATACAAAATACCTGAGGAGGTTTCAAACAACCTTCCTCTTAACTAGCAACTAACTATAAAAATAAAAGTGATTTGATGACCAGAGGTTATGAAGATGTCTTGTTGTTTGCTAGCTTTTCCTTGAGGTTGCATATATCAGACATTGGTTTTACTTGAGGAGGTGCCCCAAATTGCATTCTTACATGTCCTACGAAGATGGCATCTGTAAGAGGTGGCAACATCCTTTGTGTTGAATTTAGTGAACAATTTAGCATCATAATTTGGCTATGAGGTTTTAAAATAAATTGCCAATATGCCTCATAGTCAGTCTTTGATAATTTTGTGATCACCTCCCTTTGGATTTTCATCTTTGCCTTCCAGTTTTTATCGAAGTCATTCAAATCTAGCAGTGAATTTGGGTTACCTTCTTTTATCAATTTTGTGGTGTGAAAAGTGTGATTGACTTCTTTTATAATATTCTTTGCCACTCCTACTTCTCATGCTACTACCAATTCTACCTGCTTGATCTTCACATCCCAATCTATGAATAATATGTCTTTGTGTGTTTCTTCTATTTCTCACAAATTAGCGCTTCTTACTTCTTTGGATTCTTGCCATTCATTGTAGTCAGAGATCTTAGTATTTAAGTCATTAAAATCTATTCTATGATCAGTTTCCTTATCTGTTAATTGATCACTGGTATTCAGATAAGGGGTGACATGGGACATCCTCTGGCAGAATAGATCTTCCTATTTTGACAGAATGGAGTTTAGCTCCAATGCCTCTTTGATGAATTCATACACAATGGGGACATATTTATATTTTTCCATAGCCTCTTGCAACTCTTGGGTTTGCATGTTCTTTGTAGATATGTTTGCTTCGCGACTTATCCTAAGTACTTCCATACTTTGCTACAATTGGACTATTTGTTCAGTGACTTGCTTGTTCACATTTGCTTTCTCGATTTCTAGTTGTTGCTCAAGTTGTACTATCCTTTCTTCCCTTTCCCTTAACAAAATATATACTTTAGTGGCTTTATCCATTGTGGCAGTAGCATATGCCCCTGTACATTGTGACAATCTCGTTAAATTTTCAGCTGGATTTGAAGGAATATCCCTCCAGACTATATCCATTGGTTGATTCCCTGGAGGGATTTAAGGTGTTTCCACTCTCCTTCTTTTCCTGTTTCTTCTTACTACATCCTTATGTAGTGGGTTGTGGAATACATCTAAAGGAGCTATTTCTGTAACCTTAAGGATAATCTAAGATGTCAGAAATGTAGGAATGATTTCTATATTGTGCAAACTTGTCTCTTTCTTATTCATTGTCTCAAACTCTGAAATTTTCTAAGTTTTTTGTGGAGTATGATATCTTGTGGTTTCTTGGAAATTTGTTATCTTGGGAGTATCTTGGAGTTTTTTATTAAAATTGTCCCATTCTTGCTCCAAACCACTGCTTTTTCCTTTGGGACCGGTATCCTTAGTTAGGTCACTTTTGACTTGTTTCTTAGTCGACATTTTGCTGGATTCTGTTGTAGTCTTTGTATCTTGTGTCTTCCCTGCATCCTGAGTTGTATTCACCTAAGATTCTATATGAGAATTTTGTCCTTCGTTGTTAATAGTTACACTGGGTGTAGGTTTGTCATCAGTTCTTAAGAAATGCAATGGGATTGTTTCAAGCCTTTGATTTCTAAATTCCTGAAACCTTTCAAAGTCACCAGGATTCAAATTCACCTTTGCCCAATCGAATGCTTGTTCTAATGATTTAGCTGATTGTAAAAGATCTTCAAATTCATGAGCTTCATGGAAAAAGAGTTTGACCTTTAGTGTTGTAGTAACATTTTGTGTTACTTTCTCTAGGTCAAATTTCCTCTTTGGCAGAGTATGCAACTTGAGGCTCTCTATGTTTAGTAATTATTTGTTTGCATGATGGAAGTTTGCCAATGAAAAAGAACCAAACAGGATGGGAAAGGGTGGCGATAGTGATTTTTTGCTATCTTTCAAGGTATTTGTTAAGCCGTTTCCAACAGTTTGGTGAACTATTTCTTTGGCTAACAACTTGTTAGAGACATACAAAGGCAGTACATGTGGTTCTGTTGTAGTGTTGTAAACTATGATATATGTGAACCATTGTTCAACAAAGTACTTGCCTACTACGAGAAGGTCTGAAGTGACTTCCTTAGGAACTCTAGGGGCCTTCTTATCAAAAATCAACTGATGTAATGGTAGAATAACACCATGGCATATCTTGTAAAAATCGGGTATGAAATGGGATTCCCACATCTATTCGTGATTGTGATGGATGAGGTTTGGGTTTTCAAGGTCCATTTCCAACCCATAATTTGAAACATAGTACATAAATAAAGAGAGTCCATGATATAGGCACTCATATAAAATGGAGGAAGGTTCTTTGTGGAGGTGGACTTCTTCAGATGATATTCAGAAATAGCGGTAGCTAAGTTATTGGGTAGGATAGTAGCCCAATTCATTATATGAGAATTGACACATGCAACGGTTAAAAGGACCCATTCTATAGAGAACTTGGTATTATTAGGCATTCCATACAATCTACATAACATAGAAGTTGCATAGTTATGGGAATTAGCTAAAGAAGATATTGGGTACATATGTGTCTTATCATATTTGAATTTGTTTTCTAGGACTCTCCATCCTTGGATCATCTTGAAGGGTTCTTCATTTTGCTTTGCAAACTTGGCTAGGAATGATTTTTCATATATATCCTGAGGGTCAGAAAGATGATACATTTGTTTCAAATCTTCAGCTTTGAATGATCCCATCAGCTCCATCTTTGAGTTCTTGAATTGTCTGTCTTCAATATTGACATTTTCCACCACCCATCTAACCATATATGTGTATGGGGTAGTATTTTGGCCCTTTCTCTGAAGAAAAGAGTAGGCAACATGTTTGAATTAAACTCCTGAGGGTTTTATTGAATATGTTGTTGCCTTGGTGACATTAATTTTATGCCGCTCATCTCCAAGTCTATTGTAGACGATTTCCCATGTTGTTGCTCCTCCATCATCATTGCAAATTGTATCAACAAATATGGGCGACATCTCTGAAACCTCAGACTCTGAAACACCTAGTTGCTTTTGTTTTTGCATTACTTTCCATAAGGAAATTTCTTTTGAAGCTTCCTTGAAAATAAAAGAGAGATGTATCAGTGCACATAGTGGAGGGAAATTAAGGCTAAGAGCTCTTTGAAATGACTTGAATCGTGGGAAGACTTTGAATTCAATCTCTATGTTAACTAGCCATAACTTGAAAACCTCAACTCCTCTCCTCAAGCTACTAAATATTAATTACTCTATCATTCCACTTAATATTTCATTAAAAATTAGTAAATTCCCACGCTTTACGCCTTATTTTCTGCATCTTGACTTTCGAACATTGCAATATAGCGCATCTTGGAGATAATGCAAAATGCGAATGTGAAACTTTGCAATATCACATTTCATAATTTTTAAGGGATGACACAATGGCATGCTTTATTAAATTGTGACTTGCGAAGTGTGATCACATATTCTTAAAGTGTTGCGGTTGGAAAATCGTAGTGAGGGCTTTATCGCATATCTCATTTCAGGATTTTCTTTAGGATGCTTATAATTTTCATATGGAAAACTACGAAATGCAATTTGCAATAATTTTTTTTTGCTATGGGTTGCATTCTAAAGGTTTAAGGAAAATTTGTAGAGTTAGCATTTATTTTCAAAGGCTAAAATTTAAAAGGGTCCCCATTTATATGTCAAATTTTAACTATTACTCCTTATAAATGGGGGGGTTGTTACATAGTACAACAACATTGAAATGTGATCCTTGCGTTCTTTAAACCAAAAGGGAGCTTTCTATAAGAAAAATTATCCCAGGGAAAAACAAATGTGGTTTTAGGTTGGTCCACTGGGATAATGTTGATCAGATTATAACCCAAGAATCCACCCATAAATGAATAATTCTCATGACCAACACAATCATCAACAATCTAGTCAATGAATGGGGTTCAATAGTTGTCTTCAGACAAGCTTGATTTACATCCGGATAATCGAAACATGCTCTTTCGTGCCCTATTTCTTCATGAAAGGGACAAAGTTTGATACCTAATTAGTTAAAGGAATGGGGTATATGAAACCATCCCGAAGAAGCTTTTTGGTTTCAGCTTTTATTTGAGTAACCTTTTTGGAATGTACCAGACGAAGGCACTACCGGACAGGTTTGGCATCAAGATACATCTTGATTTTGTGCACTACTATGTTTGGGTTGATACCTCACATCTCTTCATATGTCCAGGAAAAGACATCTATGAAATCACGAAAATGGGGTCGATAAATCTCGATTTCAGATGAAGAAAGATGCTCTGATGTATAAATTTTTGACTATTCCTAGTTTAATTGAAATATCAAGAGGAATCGTTGCTTTGATATTCAAAAAATCCTTTTTAGAGTCAATCTCATGAAAAATCACGTAGGTACACACCACTGAGATCATATTTAATGGTATCTTGGAAGGAGGAATGATGATGATGTTCATCCCACGACACATCGTCTAGCATCATAATCTCCATGATGCTTTCGTTGGTAGAGAATCTATGCGAGAAAGGATCAGAGGGCATGCCATAATTAGTTGATCGATCTACCCAATTGATTGAAGAATATTTATGGGATGCACAAGATGAGTAGATGACTTCGTAATCTTGCTTAATGGGGATAAGTGACATTCTGTCACGAAAATTTTTGATGTTAGTTTCATTAGCTACAATCCATGGATCAACCAGGATCATAGAGGATGATATCATGTTGATATATGCAACCGAGGGAGAGGAGCTTGGAATGAGATAGGGAGGGAGTGAAAAATTCCCATAAGTGGTGAATCCTTCAACAAACCAACACTGACATGCTTATAGGAATGTAGGGCTTCCTCTACAAGAGAAACACTTCTAGTAATATTAGAATCGAAGGTGAAAAAGGTGAGTTGATCTATGGTCATGATCCCTCCTTTATGAGGAAAGGTGATCATGTGGAAGTAAGTTGAAATGACCGCATCCATAGCATAAACCCAAGTACATCCTAGTAGAAGATTATAATCCAAAGGTCCGTAAAAAAATTCTACTTCAAAGGAGATGGAATTGTCCCGTAATTCCACTTGGAGGGAATTCATAAACCCAGAAGGTTTGGATGTCTTTCCATCAAAGGCTTTTAATGTGGTGATCGATTGAATCAGCTGGGTTGAACCAATCACCTTCTAGCAAGACAAGGACATGATGCAGGTCAAGGCTCCCTCATCCATAATAGAATGAAAAATGTTCTTGCCATGGACAATGGCCTAAATCATAAAATTTAACTGAGACGAAAGTTGAGGGGTATAGTTTTCATGAGAGAAAACCACTAGGTTGGAATTCGATAGATGTGCACATATGATAATTGCTAATAAGGCCTTATTTTAGGTGGGGAACTTTTGCGACACCTCAAGAGTTGACATAGTCAATGGAGGCTGAGCTAAGTCTTCAAATGCATTGTAATTTTAACCAGCTCTTGAACAAGGTTTGAAAGAAAACTTATGGATAAAATCCTTCGGAGGCTTGATAGTCAATGTCGTAGGAACCAGAGGTGGAAGAGGATCAGATGAAGGTAGTGCCAAACTGGTAGGTTGATTAGTAGCCTCAGCATTTGGTGGATTCACGTTACCATAGTCCTTATTCTGAGTGGCCACCATGACATCAGATTTCAGATTTTAGGAGGAAAGCATCAAAACTGTGTTAGAGGAAGAAGCATCCCCGACAACCATATGAGTCTCTTGATTGGGAAACATGCCAGTCAACACAACAGGAGAAGTGGATGATTTAAGAAACTAATTCACTTCAACACGGTGCAAACAATTAGGTATAAAGTGATCCTCATTACAAATCAAGCATGGGTATCGAGGCTTTTGTTCCTCATTAGAAGAAGAATTTATTTGTTTATCCTGCAGTGAGGAATCTTCTTTTTCTTACCTTTACCTTTCTTCTTGCTTCTAGTGTTCTTTTGAGACTTGCCTTTATCAAATGAGACAACATTTATCTCAGAAGCAGGAGCCACAAGATGATAGGATGGAGATTTTTTGCAAGAGTTGTAAGAGAAATCCAGATGGTTTACTCACCAGTTGTGAATTGGTAGAACCTATAATGCCATCAGTAGCATGAGCTTCTTTACTAGGTGGAGGAGGAACAATATTCAAAGGTCTCAGATAATTTGTTATCTTATCATAGAGCATGACCAATTGTGTGTAGACTATATCTAAATATTGAGCATGAGCAATAACTTACTCTTTGATCACAACTCCACCTTTGGCCACATCTTTGGTTATGGGAGCTAATAGATATTTGACAAACCATTCCGCTAACAATTGATCGGGAACATAAGTATTGACCAACCGACAATGATGCCCACACTCATGAATGTGATTTGAAATGTGAGTAGAGTCTAATTGTTTGAAGTTATTCAATAGTTTCATTCGATTTTCATATTTGATGGGAAACTATTAATGTGTGAGGAAGGTAGTGGCTGAAGTGTTGAAGTCATGAAACGAAGCTCTAGGTAACTTAATATACCATTTAGCTGTGGTACCTATAAGCATTTTTTGGAAAATACAGAGTCGAATTGAATCATCATTAAGTGAATTGGATGAACACCATAGAAGCTACATCATAACATGCGTCAAAGGGTCTTATCCAGGATTCCCATTGAACTTGGGGATATTAGAAGGCAAG
The DNA here is from genome assembly GCA_000404065.3 of Pinus taeda. Lineage (NCBI taxonomy): Eukaryota > Viridiplantae > Streptophyta > Pinopsida > Pinales > Pinaceae > Pinus > Pinus taeda. Next base: position 120,775 of record APFE031757745.1, read on the forward strand.
TTAGTGGGAATAATCAGCCACCATGGAGAATGAGAAGCGGGATTGTTAGTAAGTTGAGTTAAATATGGAAATTTGAGAGTAGCCACAAAAGAAAATTTCCGATTAAATTCTGGAGGCAGATGGCCTGGATAAGAAGGGATAACCTGGGAGATATGCACTTACAGTACTAGATAAGGAGGGTTCTAATAATAAGGAACATGGTTACCAGAATATGGAGGGTTCTGATAACCAACATACAAGGGAGTTTTTTCCAAGCCCTAGGATGGCGAAAAATCTACTAGAATGGTTGCATTTGGATTTGCTAGCCTTGAAATGCAGTTAATGTGATCCATAATATTTTCCGATAGGGGTTTTAATTACACCCTAGTACGATTTCGATTGCGACTGTGCCAAATTTTGAATAATTTTACTTACCGAAACTTGAGGAGTACCTTGTGCAAGAAGCTGAGAAGGTGAGGGACCTTGAATAGTTTGATTAATCGGGATTTTGGGGGGAACTAGACACCATTGGAATAGGTTGTAATGGCTGGCTCACATGTATTTGTGCTTGTTGAGGTACTGAAAGATAGATAGAAATTTGTGATGAAGATGATATAGTTTGAAGATTCAATAATCAATCCCAATACGAACTAGGTTGAACAAGTAAAGTAGGTTGAAAAATACTGGAAGCCATTCCAGGATATAGAGGACTATAACTAGGAAGGTTACCATATTGAGGTATACAACCAACAGGATTCCCCCCTATCATGGGAGGAGTGGATGATGGAGGAAATTGCAATCCAGATGGAGGGTACCCAACAAAAGGAGGGTTAGGCTATTGAGGGCATATTTTCCCACTAACATAAGGGCCAACCCATTGCTTTGTTGTAGGTGTATATGGAGGAAGAGGATTAGACTGTGTGGAATTCATGAGATAAGTACCATACATTATTCCCAAATTGGGTGACATGGGAGAGGACCAAGGATTGGAAGTCGCACTAGAAAATATACCAGATAATGACTGATAGCCTTATGAGATAGACAGACCACCATATAAATGAGTTTCTGGTGGTGCCACAAACATGGATGAGGAAGTGACACTTGATGTCTCAACCATAGTGGTGGACATCGGTTGGGAGTTTGAATAAGTTCCAGTCATGGTTAACAATCCCAATGAAGATTTCCACGATAGATCTGCAGGTAGGCCTAAATAATCAGGTAAATGTGATTGTGTCTACGATTGAGGAGACAAAAGAGGATTAGTTTGATAAAAATGAAGTCCTTCCCAATGAATGAGAGTAGAAGGACAAGGCACTTCTTGAGGGATGTATTCAATAATCAGAAGTCCGTATGGAAGAGGTTCACCATCAGGCCCAAGATATATTGGTTCAGCCTGAGATAAAGAAAGAGAGGAGGAAGGTCACAAATAATGAAGTGAAGATGGCTGAGGGTCCTCAGGTTCGATTACCTCAGGAAACAAAGTTTCTGACTCAGGAAGGTCAAATTGAATGACCTCAGATAAAAAAGTTTCAGGGACTTATGTTTCAATTGTATTAGTGTCACCAACATGAATAGATGTAATCTTGGGTTTAGAACTCAAAGGGATAGATGATTATGGTTGATCAATATAAGGAAGAGGGCTAGAAGTAGTTCTTGATGTTCCAGATTCGGTAGGTTTCTTTTGTCTATGTCTTGGATGATGATTAGGAGTCACCTATGGAGGAAGAGGAGGATTATTTTATAGTCTACGTGAACGACAAGGATGTTGCTTATGTTCTTCCATGTTGGATAATAATTTTTATTAACAAAAAATTAAATAAATAAATAAAATGGTAATCTAGGCATAAGGGATTACCAAGCAACTATGAATTGAAATATACACCTTGGCGAAACAAGGACTTAACATACATCAACCAATCTCCCCGAATGATGTGTTTGGTGTATCATGGTATGCAAGGTGGAAGATTGAGTTACCTATGGATGGATAGAAACCTATTGGGGACTCCCAAAATATACACGATGGAACGTGGGAGTGCAGTCTGTAGTAGTGTTGTCTAATGCATAATCATTCGATGAGAGTATTGCCATATACTCTAAGTGCATGGAGCGTCACTAATATACATGAAGGTACATGGATTACGATCCTATACACACATATGTGGATTTTATTTCACTCCCAGAATGTAATGCTGACAAACAATGACATCTCCTATGTTTAACAATGTTGGAACACGGCTCTAGCCTATACCTCTAAATATTTACGTTAATGTTACAAATGATCCTTAGGTTGATTCAATAAATTTTATTTTTTATCATTGATTATGTTTTAGTCTTAGGGCTCACCACAAATTTCACCTGAATATCCTAAAATGCAAATCTAGCATGAGAAAATAGATTTTTTTTTCAATGAAAATCTACCTAAGGAAAGGAAGGAACCAATCAACATGCAAGACACAATACACAAAAAAAAATATGCATTATGCAATTTCACTTTCTATGCAACCATTCCTATGCTAATGCACATGCAAAACCCTAAATGCTAATGCAAAATTTTTCTTTTCACCACATTTAATTTTTGAAATGAAGAAAACTAAGATGAAAATTTTCAATTACGAATTCAATTACACTTTTCAGAATGAGGACTAGAACAACAATTCATCTAAGCAATCAACAATCAAACGATAATATTTTTGAAGTGACCAAGTGATAGGAACAAAGAAAAATCAAAACCAATTCTTACCAAAGGAAAACAACACAAATGAAAACCAAACTGAGGCTTTAGAGAGACCATAAGATATTCAAGATCCAGGGAAGTTCAGCTGGAAGTAGGCTGACCAAATAGAGGCTCAAGAACCAAGGAAAAATTCATGCAAAAATAGGGGCCAACACTAGTGTAGAAGAGGCACCAGTGTGTTGCAACACTCGTGCAGAGTTGGTGCAATGCTATGTCAAAGGAATAAGGGGTGCGTTGGGCCTAGGAAAGAGAATTCCAACACAATAATTGCAAAAAAGGTTCAATGAAATCACTTCCTAGGTCTACTCTTGTTTGGATGATACAACAAAGCTCTTTCAAGGAACAATAAAACACAATGGACACATATTCCACCAAGGGAATGCTCCATTCCCGAGTGGAATTGCCAACTTGTTATACAGGATTTATGATTGTGGACAAAGGTATCTCGCCTAGGTCGGTGGCTAACCTAGAACAATAGAAATACAAGGAAATAAATGCTTTTCCTTAAAATAAATAGATGATAAAGTGACACCTACCTGGAATCCTTCACATTCTTCACTCCTTGTTTAGCTTAGAAGCTCCAATTCCAGCTTCGATTACCAAAATTAGGACCTACATAGTCAGATAACACAAGCCAAGAAACGATGAGATCTATGTAGTATTACCTAAGTACTTCATTCAATAGATCAACATGGTATTAAAATAAGTGAAATAACAACATCACATATAGGAAAAATAATGAATTATTTTCATTACAATAAATGGAAGGAGATTACAACCATAAGTAGTATTTGATCTTGTAGAAGTGTTCCTCCAAGTTGTTGACTTGTCCTTTTCTTCTCACAATATGCATCTCCTATCACCCTAAATGCATGAGATGAAAACCACTCACTACAACAACACAAGGGAAAATTCACTCTCCAAAAGCCAACCCACACCACTTTTAAGGATGAGAATATATAGAGAATTAGGGTAGGATAGGATATGAATGTTTTATCGAAGGTAAGTAGTTGTAACAACTTATGGAAACTACTAGAAGGGGAAGCTTTTGGAATCCTGATCATTCTCCCAGATTTCTAGAATCAACAAGTGCAAAGGGGGGAACCTGCTGGTGACCAATTGGTGAGATTGAAGGCTTTATCATTGTGGCAAATAAAGGATGAGAAGGATGAGAGAGATTTGAAACATCAAGGCCTCAACAAGGGTTGTAATATTTCTCTATTATCATTAATATTTCCCATACATCATGTTTTTGATTATACATGTGTAGAATAAGGTTCCTTGATCTCTTAGATTTATTTGAATATATCGTGTTGTTTATTGCGATCTATTTTCTTATATTAGTTCATTTTCAAGCTCTACTTTCATGAGTTAAAGCTAGAGTTGGAGTGAGTGGGTGAAGAGAAAAAGGAAGCTCGTGCTAAACACTAGGTAGGTCTTCTCCTTATATTTCAAATATCTCTATAGAAAGATAGTGTAGTTTGGTTGATTGTTTCTAGGTTAAGGCAATGAACCTAGGGAGATCACTTATGTTCGTAGAAGGGGTTTATCCCTAAAACAATGTAAAAAAAATCCATTAAAATTAACACTTAATGAGATAAATTCTAGATTTTACACTTCTCTAGTAACAAATCTACATTAGCTTAAGACTAGGGCCTTGGAATAGGTGGTGAGTTTAAAATCTCCAAAGGCTATAAAAAACTTAGAATATTAAGCTAGGGAATGAAAATCCATTTTCAACATTATGTTGTTTAGTCAACCTTTCTCATACATGGGTTAAGCACAAGGTCACATTAGGGCCAATAGAGTTATTAACCTTGCTTCAATGGTCTTGGTGGCATTGATTTGCACATATTACAAAAGGTGTTTTATAACAATTGGGGATTACCTAAGAGGAGTACGCCTCATTTTAAGGAATCTCTCAAGGGGATTTCAGGTTTTATTACCTTGCCTTTGTGTGTATATCCAATTGTCGATTCTCCCCTAGGCTAGGTTGTTGTAGGTGGTAACCTTAGTGGATGTAATCCTAGGGCTCATACATAAGGTGATGTGAAGGGGAAAGTATTTGTTGTACCTAGGATAGACGTTGGTCAAACTCACTCATGCCTTGTTTGAGGGTTCTCCATTATATGTGAGGGCACTTGCGTTAGGTTTGGAATTTTCAGTAGGTTGCTAACATAACTAGTTCCATCCTCTCTCTCATCTTTCTGGATTGTATGATTGCTACTTTATATTTGTTAGCGCGTGTTATTTGTTTTTGTTTTTAGTGGACCATAAAATTGTTTTTAATTGATTATCTAAATTCACCATGGAATAATTTCAATGTTGTTGATCACATATGATCTAGGCTTTACCCCCTAAAATACCTAAAGTTCCAAAACTAGAAATTAGAAAAGAACCTAAAGTTGTACAACTTTAAATTACAGAACTTGTGACATCACAACTTGAGGTTACCATACCTAAAACTTTTGAAACCAAAACATCAGAACCAAATATTATGGAACCTAAAACTTTGGAACTAGATGTTGTCACATATGGAACTTTTGAATTAGAAATTATTAAACCTGTAACTTATGAAATTGATGTTCCTCCTTCAACAACTTTAGTGTTTACTCCTGTACCTATTATTCCTCAATAATTTGTCTCTTTAAGAGATGAAGTTGTAACTTATCTTACACCTAGTCTATTACACATAAAATCCTTCAATAATTGATATAAGTTCCCTTGTTCTTGTTGAATTACATCTTGCATCCCCATGCTGAGATAATCCCTAGGATTAATCTCTTCTTGTTAGCCCTCTTAGCAACATTGTAACTAGCCTCCTCCCACATTTACCCAAGATAATCAGTCCACAAGGGTAAACATGAGACGAAGAGTTATTGTGATATGATTCAAATACACAAGTATAGTTGAGGAAGTGGAACCGACATCACAAGACCAATCTGACCTTCCACGCATGCTACAAAACCTCTCGTAGCTAACCAACCCTTCCAGGTGACCAACCCCTGAGGTAGCTTGCCTTTACACTTCCTGATAGCCTCATTTGCTTCCATGAAAATGCATGCATGCAATTGGGAACCTCTAGTCACTCTCATAAAAAGGCATTCGCCTTTTGCAGGCAGGTTTTTGCCGAAGACCCCAAATTTTGTGCCACCTTTTCAGGATTGAGACTTAGGCCATTGCCCAAAACTCCATGAAACTTCTAGAATTGATAAATAATATTGAAAAATGATTACTAATGAAAAAATTTGATCAATGAATTGAATGGAACCCTACTAGCCATGACAAGCATTTCATCAAACATGTCACAAATATGCAATCTAGAGGTCATAACAATAGGTATGAGCATAGGGGCCTCATACTTATCTAAGATTCATAAATAAGAATTGTTGCTCTATAACTATATCTGCATTATCATCTATTAGGTCATATATTAATTTTGCATTCATTTTCAAATCAAAACATGACGAGAGATATACATCAAGACTACCATAAAACATCCTGATACCCAATAAATAACCAACAGAAATATCATGGATATAACAAGCATAAGAATCACATATGAACAAGTATATTTACCCATCAGATACAAGAGGAAATAATATCTTATTAACGTATGCAAAATGAAACCAGGTCTGGGACTTCCACGTGCCACTTGACCATATATTGGCTAAACCAAATATTTCTTTCAACTAATCGCCCCTATGCCATATTCCAAGCATGAATATGGGATCTCATAAAAAAAATCAATCAAAACCAAAACAGGGCTTCCAGAGGCCAAATCACCTCAAACATCAACCAATTATTCCAAATCACAATCGAACATCACTAACCATCACTATATTGGTCTCTACCCAAGTTGTCCAGGGCTCTAGAGTGTTTGCTCCAACTAGAGATTCCAGGACTAGTAACTCAACCGACAACTGCTATCAGGTTTCCAGAGATTTTATCCAACTATGACTTCTAGGACTAGTAACTCAATCCACCAGGGGCTTCCAAATCATATTTCCAACCAAGGGTTACAGGACTAGTAACTCAACACAAGCTGTTACAGGGTTTCAAGAGCGTTTTTCCAACCAAGGCTTCTAGGAACTAGTAACTCAACCCACAACCATAAGGAACATGAGAACGAACCAGAAAATGCTAGGCAAACCCACCGTAAATCCAGGAAATCCTACATGCCAATGACAAATCATAGCTAAGAAAACACATGCATTCCAAATCTAGCAAAGGAAATCATACATGCAACTAGGTACCTACAAGAAAAACCCATTGTAGCTATTGATGCTAAATTCCTCTTTCTCTTTCCTTCTCTTCCATTTCCTTATTTCTCCAAACTGAAGTATTCTACATTTCTCCATGAGTTCTCCAAGAAACTCTAATTGTTCAAGACTATCTGAGAGAGAGTATAGAAAATGAGAGCTCCAAAACTAAATTGACAAAAATCTAACACCGACAAAAAATATGAATTGATCCTCAAAAGAAGTTTTATCATTGAGGCCTCTATTTTTTTCATTTTCCTCTATTTTCCCTCAATTTCATCCTCACATGCAACCTATGACCTTTCACCTTCCTTTTCTCCTAATTTCCACTATTTTGATAAATAAATGCAAAATAATGCCTCTTTCCTTTCCAAAGCCTTTGCCATTGCCTTTGCCAATTTCCTTAGCCATAATAAACCAAAATGAACACCCACTAGGATGTTTTTCCTACCATTTAGCTTGGAATACAAGCCTCATGAGCTTGGTCTTATAATTTTCACATGAATTTTTAACTAGGTTATTACACACACACACTCTACATCTAGTAGAAGTCCACTTTTATGTACTCATTTATCTTTTCTTACCTGTCCAACCATGTCTCAATCAACATCCACATAATCTACACCTAGAAGTACTTTAATGAAAAATTTACCTTCTATGGTAGGTGGATATTCTAAGCATAGTGAATCTTCCATGATTACTGGGTATTCTTTACCTATCAGTTCTTTTGTCCCTAGTGGATTTGGTCAAACTTATATTTATGGTGGACCTTCTATAACTACTAGGTATCAATCAACAGAACCTTTTATAGTACTTCAAGTCCCTGATATTTTCATTATCCTCCTTGGTATACTGGAATTCCATTTGGTTCATCTATTCCTAGTATGGTACAAACCCCTCAAACTATGGTTTCCTCTCAAACTTCTATGTACGGTGTCTAACCAATATCTAGTCAACAACCTAGTTTAGTTTCTAGTGGGATGATTTTTTTACAACAACCTCCAGTAGGATCTCTTTTGTTTACTAGTGGGGAGGGGACTTCTTATAGGATCTCTTCTACTTACTAGGGGGAAACCCCTTATAGTATCTATTCCATTTACTAAGTGGAAACCTACCATAGCATCTTCCCCTACTAGACAACAACCTTCCAGATGAACTTTTCATCCCATTGGAAAACAACCACCCATAAGAACGTTTCCTCCACTTGGATAGAAACCTCCCACAAGAAATTTTCCTCCTACTAGACAAAAACCTCCCATTGGATCCATTATTTCTACTATTTGGCCATCCCAATTAGGTTTTACTCATCCATCTTCTTATAGTCAAATTATTAGTGGTGATCCATACCCTACAATGGTAGGTACTTGTTGTAGTAGCTACAACCACCCTCCAAAACTTTTTCTTAGCTTCATTTTGGAGCCTCCCTACCAACTATCCTTAGCAGTGTGTCTTGCAATATCCAAGTACATAGGCTTCAATTGAGTTTCAGTGGCCTACTAGCTCGTGTTGGTCAACTTGTTTTCCTCCCACCCGCAGGTTGACATTCCAGACTTAGTAATTTTTTGGCTGAGATGCTCACCTTGAAAATTGCACAATTTTGGAGGTGAACCATCCTTCCCTATAGAAACTACGCAATCCAACTGGGCTACCTACTCGCCTCCAGAAATGTGCAATCCAGCCAGGCAGCCTTCCCTCTAGAAAATACACAATTCATCCCAACACTGGGCTTCAACTCGGAAATTGCGAAATTAGTATTGACAGCCAAGGCTTCAATCCAGAAATTGCGAAATGCATGATGGACAACCAATCTTGCTCAGCCTAGAAATTGTGCAAATATCATCCCCAGGCTTGCAGACTATTGCATGTGCTTTCAGGTTGACCATTTCCCTCCAGGATTGAGAAAACCTTATTTGCATGCATGGGCTTCCTTTCCTGAAAAAGAAAAAGGTAAAAAGCATCTGTATATTTTAGGGATCTATTTTTAGGAGCTAGAGATTACATGCAAAGATAAATTTAGAAACCTCCCACTAAGTGTCACTTTTTCCTAGATTTGTGGCATGCTCATCATAGCATTGATCATAGAAAAAATCATTTATTCAATGTTGCATAGCTCATTCCTCACATCGATCTTAGAGCTCTGACATCCCACATCACATCTAGGAGTCCTCGACACATTTGCCTCAGCTATTTTCAAGTAAGTGCTCTTTTCATGTTGTTTGCTTCTTTTTTGTCGCTTTTTGTATTTCGGTTTGTGCAAGTGTTGATTTCTTGGTTTAAATGAATTCTTGCGATAATTTTTATGCATGTTAGCTTGTAGAAGCATTGTTTCAGTTTTTCACTGCATCTCACTATTGTCACATGCATGACACTGTTTCTGCACTAATGGTTGCCGTTGTGGCAACTTGCTTCACACACATGCTTTTTTTCCCATTTTTTGAATTGTGCACTTATTGTTTGCATGAATTATCATTCACTCTTGTTCGCACTTAACTTCACGATGCATTCACACTTTTCATGTTTTTAGTCACCTGTTGGTGGGTATGGGTTGCCTTGGCCAGAACCTTGCCTTTCCTGGCTAGCAATGCACATTTCTAGAAGTGAAGTTTCTGCCTTTCCTCTAGAAACTACATAAATCTAGCCTAGCACTGGCCTTGAGGCTTGCCTTGCGCAATTCTGGGAGGCAATGCCATTTTGGCCCCAGAAACAGCGCAATGTAGTTTTCTAGTTTGCATGTCACTGGTGACTATAACTACGCATTGCGTAGTTTCAGCCCTTAGGAGGCTAGGCTAGACTCTACATTGCATAGTTCTAGCAATCAGTCAGCCTCTTGACAACTTGGACTCTGTCTTGCGTAGTTTTGGCAGTTAGTCTCCCAGCCTCCCAGTGAAAATTGTGCAATCTTCACAGTCAGTCACATAGGTATGTTGCATGCTAGCCCTCAATTTTGTTTTGGTTTTTAACCGAAAAATTTCTTTCCATGAGTGTTTCTATGTCTCCAGGTATCACAGGCATTTGTCTACCTCTTAGCAGTATAGGTACAATGGCTTCAAGAGAGAATGGTCAAAGGATGCCATTGAGATCACAATTGAAGATGAAGTTAAGCATGTTTTTATGAGCTTGCCTATCTATGATGACACAAACTTGTTCATAGACAAGGATATCAAGATGAAATGGTAGTGACATCACTGAGAGTAGCACCATTAGCAGCAGCAGAAGGTATCACACCTACGCATGACAAAGGCAACATGAAGGTTGTTGACAACATGGAGGTGGAGCAAAGCTACAAGTTTAAATAATATCCACTTATGATGAAATCATCATAGGAGATTAAGGCTAAGAGGCGAAAACACGAAATGAGGATCATGCAAAGGAAAATAGAGAGATAGAGGATGGAGGAAAAAAAGAAGAAGTTATAGTAGTTGAAGCGACAACTCAGGAAAGAATAGCAGTTGCGTAAAAGAGAGAAGGAAGTGCAACAAGAATAGGTACAATAAGAGGTGCAACATGCACAGATTGATGAAACTACACCCATACAATTTTTAGACCCATTCGAGAAGCTGGGAAAAAGTAGATAGGGTGAGTAGTCGCATGAGTAGAACTTGGATCAAGAGATTGAACAAATGCTAGAGTAGATGGACATGGATATGGTTCAGCTAGAGTCAGATCAAGATATTGAACTCATGCCTCAGAACCAATAGGTCACCCCACTAGCTTCACCAAATCTAAAAGCGCAACAAGTCCCCAGTGATCAAGGAGACAAAAAGATCCTTGACGACAATCCAAAAGCAGAGATACATGAGTTTTGATGAGTGACAACATAGAGTTGTGCAGTTGCACATAGTGCCTGCTCCGGATGTTCACATATCTCCAGTGCAGTTTGAAGAATGAGTGATTTTATTTGATGTGCACAAGAATCCAACAACATTGGTCGATGCTACCAGAGCATAGGGCCAAAGCCACCAAATCGAGTGTTTGATTCTTGATAGCAAAGAACAAGCCCAAGGCTAAGGAGTTACAAACAGCCAAGCAAGGAGGAGAATATGTTACAACATCTACCAGACAAGAGTTTAGGAGAGAAATAATGAATGAAGTATCAACTCTCGAGACAGTGATGCAGACGTTGTATTCCAAATTTGTCACTGTTAAGTCAGTAGTCCATCTTAACAGTTGGTAGCAACACTGTGCTAGGAGAGCATGCATCTTATCAGATTTGCACACTAGTATCGATCACATGAAAACATGGAAAATGAGGTATAAAGGAGCCCCATTGAATTTTCCAAATATGATGAAAAAGGTGGAAGATTTGAAGGCACGCATCTAGAGTCAAATCTGGAACTATGAGGAACTCCCGCCATTCATCACTAGTTTGCAAGCTTCACATCAACAAGTGTTCAGGAGCATGGATGTCATTTTTCACACTTATGCGATCCATATATTAGCACACTCACCAAGATGAAGAAAAAGAACCAAGTCCGACAAGAGCTAGACATGTACCTTGAAGAGTTGATGCACATAGCCACCAACACACACTTGGAGATTAGCGCAGAGACTATGCATCAATATGTTGCTAGTTCAGTTGTGCTCAATACTATGATGCTCATGTTATCAAATGAGCTAGATAGAGGTGCCAAATTAGTGTACCCAGATGCAACGAAGGGAAGAGTTTTCTTTCAAAAAGATGTCACCATAGTGTACACAAACACCATCACGGACTACCAAACTTGGCATCAGTTTTCCAACATCGATCATCGCAAGGATGTCGAAGAGTTGGTCTTCCCACAATTTTCCTAGTCTTAGCGATGTCTTACATGACTTACTCAAGCCTATCTTGTCTCACATGGGTACATGTGTAGATTGTAATGTAGCATATTTTAAAAGTGAAAGAACACGTGTCAATAGTAGAATGTAATAGTCATGTAGTAGTTGAAGAGTCACAAAGGGGAATGTCAAGGGTCACCCCACCCTTTGCTATTTATAGAACCTCATAACTCATTGTAAGGATTTTTGGGAGTCAAGTTTCTTAAAGGTATATCTTAGAGAAAGTTTGGAGTATATTGTAATGAGCCTTGGCTTCTCCATAGTGTAGAGCTAGTACATCTCTTTGGAGGAGCAGGCGGTAGTGGTTGTAAAGTTTCACTGTCAGAACTAGTGGTTGGTCATGGTTGTATTGTATGATTGGATATTTCACTCTTAATATAATAGAGCCAACATGTTTCATGCATATGTTGTTATTGTAGTTCAACTGTCTTGGTTACTCTAATGATATAGGTATTTTTTTTCTTACGCATGTATGTATGGAATCTTTCTATAAATGTTTGTATGAATCTGATTGAGGTGGGTTTTTTGTTTAACCATCACTTTGGATCGTTGGTTAACTTGCCTTCCAACTTGTGATGTATCATTGATCGTGTGTTTCCTTTAAAGCTGGGTGCTTCCACAGGTTTCTAAGTGATGCACTCATTCCACATTCTGTGTGTTAGAACCCTTCATGCACCTTCCTTGGCTTGTTGAGATGGTCACACCCTTGCTACCAGCAAGGACATCCTAGTTACCTCCGCGTGAAACTGTGGTCAAGGCAATACCGTACCACCCCACTACTGGGACTCCTACACCAAACGGTTTGAGGTATAGTTGGGACTTATTACCGAGGAGATCCCCTGACATGTTATCGGGTCCAGCGCCGTTAGTAGTACCCCATGAAATTTAGCTTATTTTGGTGGAGCCTAAGTACCTAGAGGAAAACCTTATTAAGATTTCCTCCTCACATTTATGCTAGTGGGGCTCAAATTCCTATAGGATAACCTTATCAAGGATATCCTCCTCAAGCTTATAATATTGGAACTCAAATTCCTATGGGCCAACCTTTTCCAAGATTTCCTCATCCAACCTATGTCAGCAGAATTCAAATGCCAACAACACAACCTTATCAAGGATATCCTCCTCTAGTAGCTAGACCTTATGGTCCTATGGCTGGTCACTAATGTCCTACTTATCAATAACCTAGTTTTAAGAGTTAGCTACCATTCCTTGCGATTTTATCCTTGTCAGACTTGTCATGGCTTACAAATTATCCAATTCTTCATTATCCATTATGGCTTGTAATTCTTTTTAAATTACCAAGTGACGTTCCCAAATTCAATGGTAAACCTTGTGAAGACCCATCAAACCATGTTATGAATTATAATTTATGGTGCTCCTAGAAAGCATTCAATGATGATTCCATTTGTTTACATATTTTCCAATGCACTCTTATTGGTAGTGTAGCTAAGTGGTACACTAAGTTACCACATGCATCTTTTGGTGATTTTAATACGTTGTTTAGGGAATTTATTACCCATTTTCAACTGCCAATTCATTATGAAATTGACACCATGCCTTTGACTTCATTATGACAGTATACATCTACACATATTTCTAATCATATTCATGAATGGAGTTGTTGACGTTGATTAATTAAAGCCTCTATTCGAGACCAATTATTGGAAGATTGGTTTACAAAGTCATTACTTCCTCCTATAGGCTATGATGTCACCATGGGTGGCACTATTACCAAACATAATTTTTTCACGTGTGCTCAATATATAGATCTTATATATTCACAATCTAGAACATTATACGATCTTATACCTCATGCTCTTCACCCATCAAATAATTACACTATTTTTCCTTCTATGGAATCTCACACTCCTAATGGTGTGAATGGTTCTATTAGTCAGTAGTCTGTGAGGAAAACATTTTTTCATTCAAATTCCAAATCTAAATCGACTATTGTGGTTCAAAAATATGCCCCTCTTGCTACTACTCCTATTCAAACTTCCAAGATTAATGTGGTCCAGTCCACATCGACCAGTAAATATTATCAACTTAGAAGTAAGAAAAAGGGAAAAGGTAAATCTAAAAAAATGCCCCGCAACAGGAAAAATATAAAAATCAACCTACTGAGAAAGAAAAAAATCATAAACCTCATTATCCTTATCTCATTTTTGATGAGGATCATTACTAAGGATTTTCCACATCGTGTTGATGTTAGTCATTTTTTCAAAGGCACTTCAACCACACTTGTTGTTTTCACTTACCATTTATCGCACAAAATCAACCCTTTATCCCTCAAAGCTCTTTTGATGTACTCATGTGTCAAGAGACAAATTCAGTGACAACATGAGCCAAATATTATAATTCTCCTAATGGGAGTGTTTCCTGACCAACCTTCCACATATACTTTGCCTAATTTTGGTCCTTTATAGATCGAGCGACCAATTTTTTACACAGTGATCTGACACCCTCCTAAGGCTATTATTCATAGGTCATCCTTAAATCCACATGCTCGAGCTTCTCAAAACTAAAATAAAGTAGAATATTTAGCTCGTGCTCCCTCTGCAATGTCAACCCTTGATGTCCTTCAAAGTTTACTTGTGCAATGAAAAGTGTTATTGTCGCCTATTGGTGCATAGTATCCATATGATTGAGTTTGATAATATTTGATTTCGATAATCTTGTACCAAGCCTCCCCCATCAACTTGCAATTCATATTCAAGTTGTTATGTGTGGAAAAAATGTTTTTTGTACCATCTCTATGGAATAATCCTCAACTTGCATAATGTCCTTAATGTGTTGGAAATCTATTGGTTCTCCCTCAATCAATCAATCACCAACATGTTTAAAATCATTTTATGCTAGAGGATTCAAACTCTATGGAATTATTAATGCATTACCTATCAAATTAGAAGGTAAAACTGTAACATTCGAAGTATAAGTCATTGAAAAATCTCTCGATTATTGTTGGCTTGATGGGCCGTAACCCAAGTTTAGCGTTAGGAAGCCAAGAAAATCCCTACACTACTGGCCCTTTCAGCATCAGTCCGTGGAGCACGGATCAAACTCTCACCCAAATCAATATGGGGGGATGCAGGAACCAAGTTTCTGCACCCTGAGATGGTTGTGATGTTACTTTTCTACCTTAGTCCCTACCTTTGCATAGATCAATAAGCCTTTAGGGCTTATCGATGTATTTCCTCTTTCATCTTTTATAACATCCATGAAGGTATCCGACTGTCTTCATGTAACCCTAAACAATGGTTCAGGCACTTACATGCCTCTGTAACTAGGTTACTGTCTTGTTTCCCTAATTATCTTAGCGGTTAGTCAAATTTGTCATGCAATTAAGATCACCCTCGCGTAAATATCTATTATTACTTGCATTCAAATAACAGATAGAAATAGATACATTCATGCATCAATTTAACATTATATTGTGAACACAGAACTTAACATATCATAATCGGATGCAATAATCAGAGACAAAAAACACAATGATTCCAAAATACTTCTCTTTTTATTTATGATTCAAGTTCCTAGTACAGACTCTATATGCCCTATGCACATAGTTGTAGGGGTCTGCACACTCTGCTGCAGACTTCCGTCCTAGGCCTCTACGCACTTAGCTGCAAATCCTTTTGACTCTCACTGTTAGCTTACCCAAACTTATTAACGTCTCATTACTTCTATCTTACTTACTTTTTTTCTCCCTTAGATATTCTAAGACTTCCCTTTTTATACAATCCCACGGTCTGCAGACCATGGTTAGATTGCCAAAACTAACACAAATTATCAAGCCGAAGGGTGGAAAACCATTTCAACTTTAGACATCTTCATGCTCTGCGACCACAAAATCCGGAGACTTTATATTTCTTTACACAAAATTTGGGCCTTCTGCTATAAAATTTGGGTGTTTAACCCCAAATTTACCCCTAGGGGACCCATTCCTAATAGGACCCCAACAGAAACGTGGTGACTCGTCCTCAAGTCACTCAGCTGGCACAGAGATCTTGTCACGAAGACCTCCCAGCTTGACTTGGACAACTGCTACCTCAACGACACACTGCATTGCCACCTGCTTCACCTCCTCGACCAACTATTCAGTCACTAGCCCTGTGCTCTCAGCCTGTAGCTTCTGCTGAGTCTCTTGGAGACTGGCCAACTTGCATTCAATGATGGTCATGATATCATAAGCTTCATCTAACAAAAAGCTTAAAGCGAGCCTTCAGCACCACTTCCTTGTGCTGCACTACATTGACCTTTTCCTTCAGTGCCTTGGCCTCCTATAGCTTTGTGAGCCTCTGCGTGATGGCAACAGTTTGCACTGTTGCCTTAACCTCGTCATAGCATTGTTGTAGTTCCCGTGCTTCTGTCTCTAGCCTCTATACATTGGGGTCCTCCTGTAGGCTGGTGAGGACCTTGAGTGACTGCTAAAAAAGTGTCATGTAGTCTGTCACTGCACTAGCTACTGATGCTACGACATCTATCACAGTAGTTGCGCGCTGCTCCCTGACTTCCGGCAGAGTTGAAGGTTGGGCCTTCAACTAAAACTCCGCGATATTGAGATTCAACTCCAGCTAAACCTTGGCCAACTCTATGCGTGCGTAGCTAACGCCCACATCGAGTTTTCAAACCTGCACATTGACTGGCTCAGCCTCAGGAATGTCCAGTTCCAGGATAGTCTAGCATGATTTATCCATAACCTTAGTGAGGTGTTGATTCTTATCTATGAGGTCGGTCACAAGGTTGATGGCAGAGTCACGTTGTATAGCCATCTAAGCATTGTTGACCTTCTTCTCACTGATCACTGGCAAAGTGCGGTGATCATAGGCCCGAAGTTCAGCGATCACACCGTCCTGCAAAAGGTAGAGCACTTCACTAGGAAGCGTTGTCAGATTAAGTCCCACACCCTTGAGGCCGCTGACAATGGGTTTGTTTGTGTCAATCACCATCGTCAATGCTTCGTCTAGTAACAGTTTGGCTCGGGGGGTCCCTAGTGCGCAACATCTCCATGGCTTCAAAGGTGCCAATGACCACATTAGTTGGTGCCACTCTAGTATACATGTGAGAGACATGGATCTGCAGCTCATGCAGGCCCATATAAATAGCTCCCAGTGCATGTTGTTGTTGCTGCTCGAACTACTGCAATAGTTCTGTGGTGGCATTCGACATTGTATCCCTTATATCATTCAGATCCCCATCTGCCAGGGTGATCGGATCCAAATACGTCTTTCTCTCTTTGGACTTATTCCATTAATCTGGATTTAAATAAGAATGCAACAAATTATAGAGATAACCATAAATACAGAGATGCAACAGAAATAATACTTCATTCCATTAATGTAAAATACTGGAATATGCTTACAAACAGAAATGGAAATAAACTAGCTTGGGCGATGGTAGCTTATCTCCGAGGAGAGATGTGGCAACAACATGCCTATGAACTGTCTTACAATGAGGCTTGAAGGCGTATTTATTGTTGAGAAAAAATGGAAAACCCTAAACATCAAAAAACCTAACCTTAGGAGATGAAACGCCAAAATGTGGGCCCCATTTGGGTAAATTGGTACATTAACTTCCTGGGGTCATAACTTTGGCATACAATCTTCGTTTGACACACACAATACCTCGTTAGAAATATCTATCCAAGGACTACAACTTTGGGAAGAGAAGCATTAGTCCATGGAACCATGTTGCTCCCAGTTTTCCCAAAAAACGTCGTTTAGGGCCTCAAAACGGCTCCAAAAGTTCATGACCCGAAAAACTGTTAAAAATAATAAACTGTGATATAATTATGGAAAGTGAAAAACTGAGAGAGATAGTTGTGGGGGTCCAAGTGAGACAGGCGGGTGGCCACCAACATCCACCTGGATCATTCTTCCCCCCTTAGGAAGCGATGGTCCCCATTGCATTGAGTTCCTCCATGAGATGAGGAAACTTCTGCTGAACTTGGTCCTTGGTGAGTTGTTCTGCAACCTCTGATGTTTCCAGTAATGGTGTGAAGCATGGTCGAGGACATTCCACATTGAACACTCAGTGTAAGCAAAGGAATGGCGGAATGATTTCCTCCAAAGCATTGTTTCCCATAACCTTGGTACTGGTGTAAGGACCATATCAGAGTGTTCTGAGCTTCTAATGTGTAAGGCGTTCTTTCTATAGATGAAACCAAAATTTGTCACCCACTTGAAAATTGTGTGGTACCTGATGCTAATCATGTCATTGCTTGTACTTTCCATTTTCTAAAATGGAGTAGTGATATATCAACCTGTTGGGTATAGGTGCTCTGGGGGTCAGATTGAATGAATGCTTGACCTGATAGTGAAACAGTACCCCTGTGGGTGAGGAGAAGATGACCGTATTGACCTGATTCTATTGCATGGATGTGGCTATGATCTTCCCCTTACTTTTAGGGTGAACCAGATAGAAAATAAATTTTCTAGTCTGGGAGATGATCTTACTACCTTTCTTAGCAGAGATCAAAGAAGTGGTAGTAGGTTGGGCTACCTTCGGTATCTTAAATAATATTTTACAAAAAGAAATAATAATAGCATGAGGCCTTGACTCATACATAGCATATCACCTCCATAAGTATGGTTGGCCTAATAGTACATCACAAACATCAAAAGGTGCAACAACACACAATACCTCATCTCTAAAGGGATTGATGCCGTAGGGAAGGCGACACTCTTGGCAGACTCAAAGATCTCGTCCTTAGTGAAGCCACCCGATGCTGTATGGTTGCAGCTGTGGTATGGTTGGTAGTCTTAGCCGCTTCATGACCTCTGCTAAAATGAGGTTCTTTGGAATCCCATTGTCAACAATGAATTACAGTAGCGAACCCTTCACCCACATCTGTGAGTGGAAAAGACGCTCCCCCTCCTTTGGATCTTTGCGCTCATTATTCTGGACCATGGTGGTGGCAACAGTGGCACTGGGCTTCGCATCAATGATTTGCTTCCCTTTTTCATTCCCCTTGTTAGGTTCTGACTCAGGTTCAGAACATGAATATGATTCTGAAGCCCTCAACTCGGCCACCAATGACTGCTTGGTCTGACACTCACTTGTGTTGTGAGTGAGACTCTTATGGAACTCACACCACTTTCTTGTGTCCTTCTTTGACTTCATGGTGTTTTTCTTTTCTTGTGGCTTCAACGAGTTGTCTTGGGTTACCCCGTCTTGGCTTTTTCCTTGGTTCTACGATTTGGGGAAGCCTTTTCCTTGCTACAGATTCGTAGATCCAAAGTCTTGCTTCTTTTGTTTAAACTTGTGCTCGATCTTGACAGCGTATCAGTACGTCGTGCCAAGCAAGGAGATGTTCAGGAACTCCATCTCATATTGGATGTACCTATGTAGGCAACCGCGATATTTGAGTACCAAATGCAACATAGAATCCTTGATACCCAACTTTGTGCGAAGGGTATGAAAAAACCTTGTGAACTACAGCACATCTTGGTCCCTTCCCTACCACAGTGTGGTCCACTTTATGTATTTGTCCTCATAGCTCTTGACAGGGTAGTACTTCTCCTTGATGGAATCTTGGAATGAAATCCAGGTGGGCGCGGCTGAAAATAGTGAGCTC